>JAUPMG010000001.1:15788682-15803372 GCA_031762675.1 Pachysandra terminalis
CCATTCCTTTCGCTGGCCCTCCACTACACACTCCCTCCCTACAGAAGTATAAAAGGGTACATCTCTCTTTTAACTGTGATAGTTTCGTTTGTAAACTACCTTATTAGTTTTGACTCTGTAATAAACATGGCAGATGGTTGATGCCTGGGGAGGATGGAGTCTCTTCCAAGCTTTGCTTCAGACCCTGAAGAAGGTAGCTAATAAATACAGTGTCTCAATTCCAACTGTGGCTGTCAGATACATACTAGATCAGGTAAAATCATCTCATTCACTTATTTTGAATGTAATAATCTCCTCTTTCTTGGGATTGATCCATCCGGGTGCTTTTCTTTTGCTCTTATCTGCAAGTTACAGCCATCAGTACGAGGATCAATGATTGGTGTTAGACTTGGTCTGGCAGAACATATCAAAGATGCCAATGCTGTATTCTCTCTTGTTCTCGACGAGGATGATTCAAACAGCATCAAAGAAGTATCAAAGTAAGGGAAAGATCTGCTAAAAGTGATTGGTGATTGTGGAGACGAGTACAGGCGTGCGTGAGTATTGTAATTTGGGTTATTGTGCCCATGTTAGTAGTCATACTCGTTTTTTGTTATGAAGATTACAAACCTTTTGTATCGATATTGAATTTTGTAAATCTCATGAGTTACAAAGTTACTTCCAAAAAAAACTTTTCTTCCCCGTCTCATGTAAGGTATCTTAGAATATGTTTCACTTCATTTCAATGACTGCTTTGGGTTACTTTGGTAATGACTGACTAAGCCAACTGCGAAATTAATATTAGGTCGAATACACATCATAGAGTACATCAAACTATTTATTGTTGGAAGGTGATTCAAAATCATCCTCTTCCTCCTTCTAATTAATTAAAAATTGAATTGTATTTAATTAGAAAATTGAATTTGTATTTAATTTGAAAATTGATTTGTATTGAAAGAGAACTAATTGTGAATTGAATTTCAAAGTTGTCTCCTCCCTCTTCTTCTATTGAAATTTTCTACAGAATTTTGCAAGTGCAGAGTTTTAATTTCTTCAAGCTCTAGTCAAGTGCTACAAAGCCTTTTTCATCCTTATCCCGGTACGACTGTGTAATCTACCAGAAAGAAAAATCGTTGAATCCTGGAGGCCAACTGCTAGACCAGGTACACTGCGGATATGATCCAAAAGGGGGCGGATTTAGTTCACATATGTCAAAATGAATTAACTCTAGAGGTACAAACGCTCACTGCCTTACCGAATGGTTTCCTACATGATTTACCGGCCAAACAATACTCACAAACGGGTAACTGAATCTTGGCAAGCGATCCCAGTAGACCTGTTCGAGCCAATCAGTTCATCCTCTATAGCCCTATGTGACCTAGTCTAGCGTGTCATCTCAATGAACAAGAAATAATAACATCATTATTATTGGAAGTCAAATAAGAAACCAAATTTGCATCATTCGAATTAGCCATATAAAGTTTGAACAACTCATCAAGAATAAATCATCTACCATATAAAACTGACTCTAAAGAAATGAAGACACAATCTCTACTGAAAATGATAGAAAAGCCCAGTCTAAGTAACTACTATTGAGACGAGACTACGACGAATGATGAGTGCATAGAATACGTCTTGAAGCATCAGTGTGTAGGTCTCTCATGTCTTCAACAGGTATGTGTTAACTCCTAGCACATTTACGCTGGCACTATTCCCCATGTATATTTTCTGACTCCCAACTGATATTTGTCTATAATCCATGAACCCATTTCTCTCTGACTATGTGTCTGGTTGCTCCGAAATCTACAATCCAATCAGGACTGGAATAAGCAAACAAGACATCAGTGCAAACCATGCAACATAAGATAGAGGTTGGGTTGGTTTGCACTTGCTTCTGCTTAGTGCAATCACGAATGAAGTATCCGAACATGTCACAGTTATAGCAGATCATTTTGGACATAGCTCTCTACTCTCCACGCTTCCCTCTAGGGAGCTTGGTACCTTTGTCTGCCTTAGGCTCTTTCTCAACTGTATCCTGTGTTGGGACGCATTACTCTTGCGCTTGCGCTTGCGCTTAGACCTGATATCTTATGCTTCGCTAGTTCGGCTAAGAGTGCAGTGCTGTTAGACCTTGTGGTCTAACGCTCTGCCTTGAGCTCAAGATGACGCATCGAACTAGTGAACGCTTTAATGCTCTCATTGTGCATCATGGTGAGCTTCATCTGCTCCCATGAGTCAGGTAGGGATCTCAGAACAACAAGAATCCGCTGCTCATCAGTCAGGCTGTTCCCAACGGATTTTAGATCAGGTATCATAGATAGCATCTTCCTAAGATGCTCAACCATACTGATGCTGGGAGCCATCTTGTAGGTCTCAAATTTTTCATCAGTGCACGCAATCTGGTAGCCGAGGTACCAACGAACGCAAGTTTCAGTACGTTCCACATCTCTTTTGTAGTCTATTAGGCCTTGAATTTGCCAATAAGATCATTGTTTATGCTACTCAGTATAGTAAAGCATGCACAATGATCCTTCTTGACCCAAGCCTAATAGGCCTCAATGTCTCTACGATGCCGGGTAGTGGTCCTCTCCTCAGGGTAGGCTAGGCTACGTGATAAATTATTTAGGGCCTCAGACTCATCAATAAGATATTGGATTTCCTTATGCTAGATGTCATAGATCTTACCATTCAATTTCTCTCATTTGTTCAAGTTAGCTACTATACTCTTAGCGACCATATCACTACAATTAAATTGCACATTTAATTAACATATTATATACACTCAGTTGATTTTTCATCATTATTTGAGACTAAACAATAGTATTAATCTTTTATTTATAAGATTAAAAGTACACTAGACCATGGGTCGTAATATATAATCATGACTAATACAATAAAAAACTATACTACTTTTAATTCCTAGTATGCAAAACCCATCTAGGAAATTAAGTAATCTCAACTAGGATTTTATTTACATGTTAATCTCATATAAGCATGCAAATAATCACTCAAATAATGCCTCTGTACTCTTACATGTCATATAAAAGGGCACAAATTTAATCAAAATTAAGACAAATTAATTCTTAATTTCCTTGGTCCTTCGGTTAACTGAAGGGTTCACTTTGGTTAACTGAGGAGGGCTACGGTTCGATTTACAGTACTCAGTCTATATTATTCTGAGTTCCTCAGTTAACCAAGGGATTCCTTCGGTTAACCGATGAGGGCTTTGGTTGGTGCTCGACCAACCGACGCTTCGGTTTGAATTCCAATGGCTTAATTCTCTGTGGGTCTGTCTCGGTTAATCGAGACACTGCTTCGATTAACTGAGCAACCCTTTCGATGAATCAAGAATCCTCATCGATCTGCTTCAATTAACTTAGCAACCCTTTCGATGAATCAAGAATCCTCATCGATGGATCCAAGGATAGCTCGACTTGTCTTCGGTCTATCGAAGGACTGCTTTGGTTAACTGAGCAGCCAGTTCGACTAACTGAAAGCTACGGATCTGGGTTTCTCAAAATCCGATTTAAACCTACTCTTATTTTCTTCGAACCATCATTGTTTAGGTTTTAGAATAATAATAATCAACTCAAAACAATGATGATTACAAGGTATAGTTGAAAAAATGATCCTCTCATGATCATCGATGCAACTATGCATTTTATGTGATGTTTTCTGTAAAACAACTAAGTTGTTTCTCAGATGAGGTTTCTCGATATACCTCAATCCAACGAAAACGAATCACATCGACTCAAATACCAATGAAGGTTGTAAACGAACTGGATCACCTTGATGTACATGAACTCGAATCTACAATGTAAGATCTCAATCGAATCGGATATCGTCCCACGTCAGTATGTGATTACTAGAACCATATATAATATTATCTGCACTCAAGCGACCAAATCTCAAGTATGGAAATCAACAACAAACCAGATCTCAAGTATGGAAATCCCCAACATCATAGTGTACCTTGAATGATGTTGGGGAAACTATCCTCGAGCATAAAACTATTTTCGCAAAACAGGACGTGTAAATAACACGTATAGATGATTAAAAGAGTTCGTACTTTCGAAATCATCATCTTCTTTTTAATAATGTTAGGGTAAATGATAAATACTTGTTTGGACATAAAATTATTTTCCATAAAAATAATTAGTAACAAAAGGTACTTTGTACCCCCATCTCCAAGATGAGATAACTTCATCCCCAACATAAAAGGAAAACTGCACTAGGGATAGCACCTCCCAATTGGAACACCTGACATCCCCAAAAACAAGGATTCCCATTTACCATACTTGTTCCAATAGGGGCATAGCCATTTATGGTTCTCTTCCAATCAAAATTCCTCACCTCACATTTATATGTTTTGATTTTTTTTTTTTTTTAATATCTGTGAACTGCCAACTTTGGTTCTAAGAACATACTAATAATTTTGTTGAAGCCCGTGCGTACTTGCGGGCATTATATTGGCTAAACATTTGAACGGCCAAAGATTTAGCCATTGAAGGGGATAACCAACTCCAGAACCTTCTCCGATTCCGGGAATCTCGACATGAAATCGTTTAGATGTGAGTTAGGCGGTGCGGATTGGCGAGTCACGGTAAAAAATGGAAACGATTCCTTGGATATTTACCGAGTTCTGAACGGTATGTGGCAGACGAGTGGCGGTTGGGGCAGAATCGACCATGCCGACGCCAGCCTTACCATCTTCGATATGTCCGACCACCACTACTATACCCTAGTCATACTTTTAATTTCCTTTTTTCCCGCACACCATTCAAATCAGGACATGTCTATTTTGCAGGTGTGGGTTCCACCGGTCACATATATTTATATATATGCTGCCCACCATTCAAATCACGACATGTCTATTTTGCAAGTGTGGGTTTCACCGGTCATATATATCGCACACCATTCAAATCAAGACATGTCTATTTTACAGGTGTGAGTTTCACCAGTCATGCACATATGTCGTTGACATGTATGCATCAATGGTGGAATCCACACTTGCAAAACACACATTAAAATTATTTTTCTCATTGCTCATAACACTTTAGCCAAATGTAAACGCTAGAAGTGACCACGTGGACGTCACTTGAAGGCGAAATTCAGATTCCGTCCATTCTAAATGACCAAATTACCCTCAACGGCTTACCCATATTTTCACAAAGCCATGACCCTGCAACGCTATTGCAGAAATGGTGACTTTCTTAAACCACCCCTTCAACAATCTCACCTTCAATTTAACCAAAACCAAGAGCAGTCCCAGGTCAGAAAAAATCAGTTGGAGACCATTCCGATGCGAGAAAACCGGTGAAGAAGATCATTTGCAAATCCACTAGATCATTTTCCAAAGTGTTTAACAGAGATGGTTTACCAATAGAAAACAAATCCACCAGATCATTTGCAATGGGGTAACCTTCATGCTCTCTTATCATTGTTATGTATTTCATTAAACAATTATGCAACGTGCAAAAGGACTTTATCAACCCACAGATTGAAAGCAAAAGTAAAATTGTAAAACAATTCAGTATTACTTAAGAGATTACCCCCATTCCCCATATTAAACTCAAAATCCTTTATGGCAATCTTGGTTCCCAACCAAAACCATTACTTGAATCTTCAATCTCATATCCAATTGCTAATACTTTTGTTGTTACCAAAAGCAGAAAACATACTTTAATTTTAGTAGAAAATATCAGTATACTGTCCTTCAATTAGTCCTTCCTTTCTTTCTACCCAAATTAGCTACTTACTGCAAGTGTAAGATTGTAGACAAACATCTAAAGTTTAAAATGAAAGACTAATCAAGCTTAATATCTTTAATTTAGAAAAGCTCCTCCATCACTAACATTGAATATTGTCCTGCAATTCCACCTCCGATGCCGATTTCACACAACTCAACTCTATAAACTACAAAATAGAGAAAGAGAGAGATAGAGGGAGGGTCTTTCTTCTTCCTCTTTGATCTATTGAGAGAGAGTTTTTCTTCTTTGATCTAGAGAGAGGGAGAGAGAGAGAGAGGTTTGATCTACAGAGAGAAATAGAGGGCCGTTCTTCTTTGATCTACTGTGTGAGAGAGAGAGACAGAAGGCCCTCTTCTTCTTTGAACTAAGTGAAGACTGTCGTGCTTCTTTGATCTAAGCGAGAGACTGTCGTGCATGACAGTCGAAGTGTAAATAAATTAGAAGAAAAAAAATCTCTAATCTTTAAATCAAAAGTAAAAAAGTAGACCCTCGGCTTACACGGAACAACCGATGGTGCAGCTACCTTAGAACAGACGAAAAGCTCTCGAAAGAATGTGGATGATTCATTAGATATATGCAGACTTGTTAATGGAAAGGGTGGGGAGATCTTCTTCCTTTTTTTTATTTGCTGAAAAATAAGGTTAGAAGGAGGAATGGCACACTTGTGCACATTGAGGCTTTTTTTTTTTTTTTTTTTTTTGAATATAAATTTTTTTTCCAAAAATAAATTAAAAAAAAACATTTATTTAAGAATTTATGAAAGCACTTCCAAAAAATAGTAGCGTTTTCTACCTTATTAGAATTTTAATCACTAACGGATGGAGACCGAAGAGAGTCTTCGTTAAACGCTTACGTGTATTTTGTCTTGCGTAGCATTTTCTCATTGGTGCCGCCGGAAAAATAGTAGGAAGAAATCGCAGACGATTTTCTTCCTATCTCATCCCATGGTAGCATTTCGTCAGGAGCAAAAGTAACTGAAGATCCGTTTATGCATACGCATGGCCCGCATCCATAACCAGCTATTCTCTATCTTATCACTAAAAGACGATCATCTGGATGACCGACATCTAGATCTTTTCATCATTATGCTTCAGATGATATATTCTGACAACTCGGAAGTCAACTTATCCGAGTAACTCAGTAATTCAGCCCTATTTACTAACGCCCTAGTTACTAACTGTTTGGTACAAAAACATATTATAATTTTAAAAGTATAATATATATATAGCTCTCCCTCTCTCAATTTTATTTCAACAAATTTTTTCTCTTCAAACAATAGTTCGACTTTAAGTTCCACTATATCATTTTTTTTTCATATATATATATATATATATGAAAAAAAAATGATATAGTGGAACTTAAAGTCGAACTATTGTTTGAAGAGAAAAAATTTGTTGAAATAAAATTGAGAGAGGGAGAGCTTTTCTAGCGAGAGAGAGACCTTTTCATTTTTGTTCTCCTTTATTGGGCTTATGCTTTAGTTTTGTATAAAAGTTCTTCACTTCTTTAGTTTTAGCTTTTGAAGGCTCTCCAATTGAGTAATCTCTACTCGAAGAAGAGCTTTTTATTCAAGTAGAAGTAGAGGATACAGAAGGTGGGATTTGAAGTATTACAATACTTTTAATCACTTTCATTTACTTGCAGGTTATATCTGAACATGCACGTGTTGTATTGAGGTATGTCTTACTTTTAAATTATTTGTATTTATTTATAATTTAATATTATAATTTATGCAGCTCATGAACATGACTTCTCTTCACATATTGTAGATACTTCTCTAAATATTTCTATTTTAAATAGATAATTTGTTTTGCTCACTAAGGGTCAAAAGAAGAGTAAACCACACTAAACGGTTATCCAGAACATAACCCAGCTCTTTCTAACTGACCGTAGATTGGATCTCAACGAGGAACAATTTTTCTGTCTGCGAAGTTGAACCAAACCCCCTGAGTTCAGGCCAACGGTTTACTCCATCTTTACAAAATCCATCAATTTAGACTTCCCTATTTTCCTTGATTAGAAGTGTGAATGTGAATAACCATCTCCTAATGAGTTTAGGAAATAGAGTCCTAAGAAGAGTTGAGTTGAGTCTTCTACATGTATAGGGCTTCCCCCTACCCAAAGTTACAATTCACGTTTTTGAACTCAACCCCATAAAACTCTCTATTTTCTTTATCTCTTCTTACTGAGATTTGATTTTGCTATTAGGGTTCCATACAAAACCCTAGATTGATTAAGTGTGAATTCATTGTATGTGAATCTAATAATCACATTCCGATGTGAGCTATCGCTTGTAAGCTGCTGCGCGAACTGGTTCTTAAATTCCAATTTTGAAGAATGGTTCTTTAAAAAAATTGGAGAATTTTACTATTATTATTATTATTTTTTTTCCATTTCCTAGTTTTCAATATTATTCCAAATCTAAACCTACTTTGATATTGAATTGAGATGTAAGACTGTACATATCAAATGGAAGAGTTTGATCTCTAATCCACAACTTTATGAGCCCCAAAATTCTGCCATACTGTACCAAGATGCCTGACGCATGGGGAAGGTTCTCTTCTGGAGATTGGATCCACAAGGATATCAACCCAAATGCCTAATGGAAAGAGCTTTAGTTTTGGAATTTAGCGTGCAGAGCTCAAGTCAGCTTTGACTTGCAAAGATTCTTGATAATATGCTGTAACCGTCATAACCTAAACAGGAATCTGTTGTCAGACAGTTCCTCTTTCCATGATCAAATGCTAGAACTGTAAAAGGATTGAATGATAGAAGTTTACAATCAAATGAATCAATTTTTTTTTAATGGATAGATGGATACCTACAATGAGGCTGGAAATGAGAGACCTACATCACTCGTTATTGAGAATCCATCTCAAAGTGGCCTGTGGCCGTTGTCTGGAGCATGGATGGTAACAGGATCCAAATCTGCCGTAGTTTGATTTGACACTAAATTTGCAACTTCCTAAGCTTCATCACCTTCCATCTTCAATGTGGATCCTCTTGCATAACGCTAGGAAAAACGCCTAGGCTTTCACCTTTTCAGCCTCTTCAGGCCATTGCCCACTAGTATACACTAATTTACAGAGCATAAATACCCAATTTGGACTATTATCGAACTTCAAGAATCCACGAAGTACATTCTTGAAGAAGTTGAAATTTTTGATGCATAGCTATGTTCAGAAAAACCTGCATTTTGGTGCCGAACTCAGAGAAATCTTCTTTGCACCTGTATGAGCCAGCACATGTACACTGTTCGGCTAAGTGTGCAGCTTTTACCTGGTTGCACTTGAGGCACACAAGGTCCTGTAGATGGTAGAGACGCTCTCTCTGACGGACGATTTGAAGAAGAGCATTTTCCATCACTTCACGGTTGTAAGGCTGCCCACAACTTGGCACTGCACAGCGCCACTCATTGTCCAGTAAAGCCAAGTCACGGCACAAATCTATGTCTCTGCAGTCATTGCAGTAGCTGCAAACAGAATTACTGGTCTCAAAAAGATTTCTGACAAAAACTCAATCGAGAATGATAGGGTGACGTGATCACAACTTTTCAGGATGCTGCAGATATGAACCACAAAAGAAAAATACATCCACTTAAAGAACTACATTTTGAACTCAGTATAGCTCATAAATCACCAGATGCTCCTGAACCAGTGTTTTAAAAATCTTACCATTCAAGATTTGAATCGTGTTTCATACTGAATCATATATGTAACACCTTGAATTGCACACTCAAATCAAAATACAAATAATCGCACGATTCAGATATGAATCCTAAAATTTGAATCATGAGCATGATTCAATCGAATCTTAAGATTCCACTATTACTTGTGACCCACAAATCTGGTTAACCTCGGGCCTTCTTTTCATATTTCTTTTTTACTACATACGATTCAAATCTTACCATTCAAGATTTGAATCGTATGTTTCATACTGAATCATATATGAAACACCTTGAATTGCACACTCAAATCAAAATACAAATAATCACACGATTCAGATATGAATCCTAAAATTTGAATCATGAGCATGATTCAATTGAATCTTAAGATGCCACTATTATTTGTGGCCCACAAATCTGGTTAACCTCGGGCCCCCTTTTCATATTTCTTTTTTACTACAGTCCTTTAAAAACATTAAAAACAGACTGTAGAATTTAATAAGTGTATATCTCACTTAAAGTAGTGCAAACAATTCCTTTTTTGTTTTATATTAAAGAAAGAGAATTTGAGGATTTTAGTTTTTCTTTTTTGGAATAGCTAATGGATGAGATGCACCACCCAATAGCTAGTAGCTACCCAAAAAATCGTTTAATCGACGTAAACCATATAATCTGTAGATCTTTTCTAATTTTGACTTGTCCAATCATGAAAAAAAAAATTGCTTTGCTATTAGTCACTTTTTTCCTCGTCCTATTTCTTTCAATTAATGTCTAGTTGCTGTTTGAATGAAAAAGTTCTAAAAGAATTACTATAGAACCAAAAACACTTAATTTTTCCAATCTACCTAATATTGACCATTAGGAGTCCACGGCAAAAACTGCGTATAATTTTTCAAAGGAAGATTTTGAATTCAATGCCATTGGTAGGTAAGTAAGTACATATATGAGTGCAGATTTTGTAGTTATAAAGACAGTCAAGGATGATAATGTAATTATTATTGTTGATTTTTTTGTTATAATAATAATAATATTATTAATCATAATAATAATAACAACAACAACAATAGCAGCTGCAACAACAACAATAATAATAATACTAATAATAAAATAATGATGATGATGATGATGATGATAATGACATTATTATTTATTTTTTTTTTGGATGAATAACCATATATATTATAAATCGAGAAAAGTATCAATACGAGCAAACTATCCAAGACGGGCAGCAAGAAAGAAAAAACATCAACTAAAAACAGGGAAATACAAATAAATAGAAATACCGTCTTAATTCATCCCTCCAATCATCAAAGAAGTAGGCCTGGGCGCTAGGTCCAATGTGAGTAGGATCGCTTAGCCATGCTTCATAATTGGAAAAACGGGCACCGTAGAAATACATGCCACTCAGCCAAAGAAAGATGATGGAGAGTTGACCGAAATGAGCACTAAATACTTTTCGAGCATCCCCGTAAATAATGATTACTCCTCTAGCCAGGCTATTACTTCCGCACTGACTGATCTAAGGATATGTTTGAACGAGACATTCAAACCACCTCCTAGGTGACGAGCCAAGCAGATCAGGTGTGTGAATCTCCACCGCCACACAGACCTGTCTCCCATCCATGAGATACACACTGCAGAGTCACCCTTCACCTCCAATGATGTCACGACCATACTTTTTATTGCAGCAGAACGACCGTGCAGCGCCTCAACTTTCCTCTTGTCAAGGCCAGCCTAAACCATCCGAAATCCAAACCAACTCATGAGCACACCCAACACGATAACTCGAAAGGATACGACTCGCTTCGAGTCCCGTACACCAAACCTATCTTGGTCTTCACTGCACTAGCCAGTGCTCGCCCCACTGGTAATGTCCTGTTGCCATTAGGGTCGAACTAGCACTCTTGCAATGCTACTAGGGTCCCCGACTAAGCCGATTAACCAATGCACCCCACACTAGGAGCCACATGCATCATGAGTCTTCATAGCATCTCGAATAGCCCTGGAGCCCCAATCACCATGCCTCGAGGACATATCGTCCACAACGCACTTCCAATAGCGTTGACACAGCCTGTTGTGCCAACCAAGGCAACCCGCATCTCGTAGCACCAACACAATACTAGTACTGCCCAGCGTGCCAGGCATACCCTCATTGTGTCATCCAAACAAGGCATCACCCCGAAACCTTGCCTACCATGCCATGGATTCTTGTAGAGCATGTCAAACCCTAGACATGCCTCCACATAATCCCACAATAAACCTTCATGGCCTAAGGATAGCCCATCAGTCAGCTATGCCTACCCATGCGTTATAGCGCACGCTAGAGCAACCCAGCCTCTTTGCCCCAAGATAGGCGCACTACTGTTGAGCACCTTGCCCTAGTAGTGTCTCAGGACATACCATCGAACTCCTAGGAGACCTTAGACATCACCTTCGTAATTCTAAAGCCCGCCCCCAAGCCCCTTGAGGATTACCTGTTCAGTGCCACACTTAACACGAGCGGAGGCCAGGTAACACCAAGTCACCCTCCACCTCCAATGACGTATACCCCATACTCCTTGGTTCCCTCAATCCAACAATCAGGGAAGCAACTCTGCACGATTAAACTCAACCTCACCCACTGGCCCGGAATATGCACGACAAATACCACCAATATGATCTCTAAAAATACCCCCCACACCAAAGGGGCCTGGTTTCAATGATATTATAATTTTATTGCTATTATTATTATTATTATTATTATTAATACGATAAATTACAGAAATCTCCCTTGAGCTATGTGTTAATTATACAGACCTCCGTTCACTTTTCTAAAATAACACCACCCTCCCTGCATGTCTCGAGGGAGCTCACACTCATCTTCCCTCCATTAAGTTACCATCAAACTATAGACAAGTGCTGATGTCAGCACATATTTGAATCTATTTAGACAAAATTACCCCTCTATAAGTTTTAAGGTAGTTAAAAGACAAATTTAACTTAATTTCTCTTCATTCTCTTCTAATTATACCCTTCCTTATAAAACCCTTATTTTAGAAAAATCCTTATTATACACTACAAAATCCTTCAACAAAAATTTGAAGGAGTATTTACATAATAGAATACATTACTTTTATATTAATAAATATTGAATTTATCAATGAGGGTACTTTAGTAAAAGATAATAAAACGTTACTTTTACTTGCATATGTCATATGACAAGGGGAAAGTGTTATTCCAGAAAGGTGAAGACAGGTCTCTGAAACATGATTTTTTGTACCAGGACTGACCAGGCCGGTACAAAAGTATTGGACCGGCTGGTCCAGCCCAAACTAATTTTGGATGAATTATTTTTTAAAAAGTACAGAAAATCATAAAGTATGTATTTTAATCAATCTGTCAACTTAATTTTTGCAGAAGATATTTAAATAAATAAAACACCTAAGTACTTGTGAAACAAAAGCTATGTCGAATGCCGCATAGTACCTGTTGCACATATATTTTAATAAAATAGTAACCCAAGGCGGTTTTTGAAATCAACTATCAAGGCAACAATCAACTATCTAGACAATAACTTATCTATAAGATTGAAACTATAACTTATCTATAATAAGTTATCATACGTTTAAAACGTGTGAAAACAAAGGAACAACCATATTTTCAGTTGTATTAATGTGATGAATCTTATTTTTTTAAATTGTTTAGAAGGATTATAATAATTTAAAACTACAAAACTTGGAAGAAAAAAAACCATCTTTCAATCAATTGATTTTCACATGATTTATGCCTTCAACGACAAAGATTTCACTAATTTAAACATTTTCTTTCAAAAGAATTTGTTGAAGCACACAACGTACTCTTCTCGATTAGAGAGAGCATTTATATATAATCAAGAATTAGGATAAACCATATACAAGGAAGACATACATAGATGGGCTTATGGGCTTTTGGCCCATTAGCTATTCTAACACTCCCCCTCAAGCTGGAGCATAGATATTATTCATGCCCAGCTTGTTACAAATATACCCAATTCTGTTCCCAGTTGAAGCACACAACATACTCTTCTCGATTAGAGAGAGCACTTATTTATAATCAAGAATTAGGGTAAACCATATACAAGGAAGACATACAGAGATGGGCTTATGGGCTTTAGGCCCATTATCTATTCTAACAGAATTGAAAACCGGCAAACCCAAATTTGACAAACTAAAAAAAAAACTCTTATGCATCATTAATTCACATTAAAAAATAGACCTAGAGTGTACGCCTGCAGAGCTAATGAACAAATTTTTGAAAGAAAACCTCCAAACCCAAATGTGAAAATAAAAAAAATAAATAAATAAAAACAATTATTATGCATCAGTAATTCACATTAAACAATAGATCTGCCTTCATACATCTTAAAACCATTGTTTGAATGCATTGAAATTGAAAAAAAAAAACATTTATCTTAAAAATCAAATTCCCAAAACGTTGGGGTGTCGTCACAATCTCACAGATCTGGAGTGTACACCTACAGATCTAATGAACAAACGCAACAGGGTTGAAGAGCGAGTCGAAATGGGGAAGTTGAATCGTTTTGAAAACAGAGGTGAATTGAGAAAGAAATGAGCTCAAGATGCCGAAAAATGGCATCCCAAGCTCGTTTAATATGTTAGGACTGGTTGTACCAGTCAAGACCAGTACAATCAATACCATCCGGTCCAAAACCAGTACCGGTCTGCACCGGACGGTACATTTTTTTAAGTTCATTTGCATCGTACCCTAGGACCAGACTGCAAGGTCCGATCCAGTACAAACTGGACCAGTCCAAAAAACCATGCTTTGTAATTAACGCATACCTCAAGGGAGGTTTCCGTAATTTATACATTATTATTATTATTATTATTATTATTATTATTATTATTATTAATTGCACAATATTACTAGAGTGCAAGGCTTGGCAAATACAGGGGGGGTAAAACCCACACATTAAAGTGAGGATGTCAAGACTCAAACAAACGGAGATGTCCATTTTAGAACCATGAATAGCCCCACAGTGTGTTGATGCACCACCTTTTGAACAAGATACTGGGACGTCTATTTGGACTTGGCAGGACAGGAGTGCATGCATCCATGATTATTTGGACTAATCACAGAATATCAAGGTAGATTCCCTCTAAAAGAAGTGACATAACCACCACAAATAAAACCCTAGTGAAGGATTTTGGAATAACCTCTATTCTACATAAGCATATCTTAATCACCACCACCCTACTTAACATGAATACCTGACTAGCACTAGAAATTATATTAGTTCTGCTGTTTCTTTCCAGATC
>JAUPMG010000001.1:15803472-15816186 GCA_031762675.1 Pachysandra terminalis
CTCTTTTGGAAATGTATTTTCATTTCAGTTTCTTTATTTTTATTTGTTATTTATTGCTTCCGCTACTCTGTGAATGGAATAAAATCAACATTTATTTCATTACTTGCTTGGTTTGTGATGATCGATCCGCGGTCCAAAAATGAATCCCGAAGGTCGCAACTCGAGATTCGTGCGATCCCACCTAGAGATTCGGGTACACGGAGATCGAGGAGTGACAGAAATCCAGTTAACGTTCACGTGCTGCACACGCAGACGGATTGAACACGCGTAAACCATCCCGCGATGGAGTAAAGGATAGTCGGACATTTATGGAGCAGAAGAAATGGACTCGTTCAAACTTGTAGTCTACCTATTGATTCTATTGGATTTTAGAGATGAGTTGATTCGGACTTTGGATCCTTAAATGAGATGTCTATACTTGATTAGAAGTGTGAATGTGGATAACTTTCTACTAATGGGATTCGGAATAAAGTCCTAAGAAGAGTTAAATACAAGACTCCACCTCCCTACCCAAAATTGCTATTCACGTTTTTAAAAATCCAACTACCCCCATAGAACCACTCTCTTCTCTTCATCTCTTCTTCCTACAAAATTTTGGTTTCTATTAAGGTTCCATACAAAACCTAGGTTAATTGAATGTAGATTCATTGTATGTGGTTCTAGTACTCACATACTGTGACGTGAGCTACCGTGAGCGGACTAGTTCTTAAACTCCAATTTGGAAGAGTGGTTCTTTAATAAAATTGGAGAATTTTACTATTTTTTTTTTTTTTTTCCATTTCCTCGTTTTCAATATTATTTCAAATCTAAACCTAGTTTTGATATTGATTTAAGAGGTAAGACAGCAAGATATGATGGAAGAATTTGATTTCTAATCCACAACTTTATGATCCCCAAAATTCTGCCATACTGTACCAAGATGCCTGATGCATGGGAAAGGTTCTCTGATGGAGATTGGATCCACATAACCCTTTTTTTTTTTAATTTAACGAGTGGGGTATTAACCCAAATGTCCAAATCCCCTATAGAAAGAGCATTAGCTTTGGATTCCAGCGTGCAGCTTTGACTCGAAACATGGATACTGCTGCTGGACCAAAACGATAAAATTTTAGACAGATTGGTGATTACACAGAGTGCCCATAATATGCTACAATCCATCGAGAATTATTTTTCAACTTCCTTCGGGCCTGGTTTCCTAGCAAGCAAACCATAAAATGGATTAAGAGCTCAAAAATCCAATTTAGATGCTTTGTCATGCAAAGATTCTTGATAATATGCTGTAAACTGACGCCCAAACGGGAATCTGATGCCAGACTGTTTATGGTTTATTCTGCAGGTGGCCTATCTTTGAACAAGTCATCATGTGTTTCTCAACCATATAGATGGTTTGTCTTGCAAAGAAATCTGATGTCAGACAGTTGCTGATTTCCATGATCAAATGCTAGAACTGTAGAAGGATTGAATTATGTAAGTTTACAATCAAATGAATCAGGATTTTTTTTAATAGATAGATACACGATGAGGCTGGTAGTGAGAGACCTACATCGCTCGTTATTGAGAATCCATCTCACGTGGCCGTTGTCTTGAGCATAGATTGTAACATGATCCATACAAAAGATCCATAAAGATTATGCAAGCATCTAATTCTGCAGTAGTTGTTTGAATTGACACCAAGTTTGCAACTTCCTAAGCTTCATTACCTTCTATCTTCGATGTAGATCCTCTTGCATAACACTAGTAAAAGGCCTAGGCTTTCACCTTTTCAGCCTCTTCGGATCATTGCATAGCCTGCCCACTAGTATACACTAATTTACAGAGCATAAATACCCAATTTGGACTTTTAACGAACTTCAAGAATCCACGAAGTACATTCTTGAAGAAGTTGAAATTTTTGATGCATAGCTATGTTCAGAAAAACCTGCATTTTGGTGCCGAACTCAGAGAAATCTTCTTTGCACCTGTATGAGCCAGCACATGTACACTGTTCGGCTAAGTGTGCAGCTTTTACCTGGTTGCACTTGAGGCACACAAGGTCCTGTAGATGGTAGAGACGCTCTCTCTGACGGACGATTTGAAGAAGAGCATTTTCCATCACTTCACGGTTGTAAGGCTGCCCACAACTTGGCACTGCACAGCGCCACTCATTGTCCAGTAAAGCCAAGTCACGGCACAAATCTATGTCTCTGCAGTCATTGCAGTAGCTGCAAACAGAATTACTGGCATCAGCAACTGGTCTCAAAAGATTCTGACAAAAACTCAATTGAGAATGATAGGGTGAGGAGATCACAACTTTTCAGGATGCTGCAGATATGAACCACAAAAGAAAAATACATCCACTTAAAGAACTATGTTCTGAACTCAATATAGCTCATAAATCACCACATGCTCCTGAATGAGTGTTTTAAAAATCTTATCATTCAAGATTTGAATCGTATGCTTCAGACTGAATCATATATGAAACACCTTGAATTGCACACTCGAATCAATATACAAATAATCGCACGATTCAGATATGAATCCTAAAATTTGAATCATGAGAATGATTCAATCAACTATTAAGATTGTACTATTACTTGTGGCCCACAAATTTGGTTAACCTTGGGCCCTCTTTTCATATTTCTTTTTTACTAGTCCTTTAAAAACATTAAAAGCAGATAGTGTACAATTTAATAAGTTTATATCTCACTTAAAGTAGTGCAAACAATTCCTTTTTTGTTTTATATTAAAGAAAGAGAATTTGAGGATTTTAGTTTTTCCATTTTGGAGTAGCTAATGGATGAGATGCACCACCCAATAGCTAGTAGCTGCCCAAAAAATTCATTTAATCGATGTAGACCATTTAATCTGTAGATCATTTCTAATTTTGATGTGTCCAATCATGAAACAAAAAATTGTTTTGCTATTAGTCACTTTTTTCCTCTTGTCCTACTTCCATCATTTGACCATTAGGCGTCCAAGGCAAAAATTGCGTATAATCTTTTAAAGGAAGATTTTGAATTCATTGCCATTGGTAGGGATGTAAGTGCATATATGAGTGACAATTTTTTAGTTATAAAGACAGTTAAAGGTTATTATTGTTGATTTTTTCGTTTTGTTATAACAATAATAATATTATTAATCATAATAATAATAACAACAACAATAGCAGCAGCAACAACAACAACAATAATAATAATACTAATAATAAAACAATGATGATGAAGATGATGATATTATTTTTTTTGTTGATGAATAACTATATGTATTATAAATAGAGAAAAGTATCAATACAAAAGCAAGCTGTCCGAGATGGGCAGCAAGAAAGAAAAAACATCAACTAAAAACAGGGAAATACAAATAAATAGAAGTACCATCTTAATTCATCCCTCCACTCATCGAAGAAGTAGGCATCCCCGAAATTAAGTTTCCCCTGATTACTCCTCTAGCCAGGCTACCCTACTTCCGCACTGGCCAATCTATGGATATGTTTGAATGAGACATTCAAACCACCTCCTAGGTGACGAGCCAAGCAGATCAGGTGTGTGAATCTCCATGGCCACACAAACATGTCTCCCATCCATGAGATACCCATTGCAGAGTCACCCTTCACCTGCAATGATGTCAAGACCATACTTTTTATTGCAGCAGAACGGTTGTGCAACACCTCAACTTTCCTCTTGCTAAGGCCAGCCTCAACCATCCGAAATCCAAACCAACTCACAAGCACCCCCTAGCTTGACAGGATACAACTCACTCTGAGTCTTGTATGCCAAACCTATCTTGGCCGGCCCACAAGTTGCTTCACTGCACTAGCCAGCGC
Organism: Pachysandra terminalis; assembly: GCA_031762675.1. Taxonomy (NCBI): domain Eukaryota; kingdom Viridiplantae; phylum Streptophyta; class Magnoliopsida; order Buxales; family Buxaceae; genus Pachysandra; species Pachysandra terminalis. The sequence continues at coordinate 15,807,272 of JAUPMG010000001.1, forward strand.
TCGCCCCACTCGTAATGTCTCGTTGTCATTAGGGTCTAACTAGCACTCTTGCAATGTTACTGTTGGAATGTGTCCCACATCGCCTGGACTTGCCTCGTCTGTGCTGGTTATAAGGTTCCAGTTCCCCTCTTCTTAATACCTAGGTTTTAAGGAGTTGAATGGGCCTAGCCTTCTTCAACTTGGTATTAGAGCTTGGTTGGGCCTTTATCTAGAGCTTGGTTGGGCCTGTGTCAAGAGCTTGGTTGGTTGTGGTCCAGGGGGGTGTGTTGGAATGTGCCCCACATTGCCTAGACTTGCCCCGTCTGTGTTGGTTATAAGGTTCCAGTTCCCCTCTTCTTAATACCTAGGTTTCAAGGAGTTGAATGGGCCTGGCCTTCTTCAACTGCTACTAGGGTCTCCAACTAAGCCGATCAACCAATGCACCCCACACTAGGAGCCACACGCATCATGAGTCTTCATAGCATCTCGAATAGCCCTAGAGCCCCAATCACCATGCCTCGAGGACATATCGTCCACAACACACTTCCAATAGCGTTGGCACAGCCCGTTGTGCCAACAAAGGCAACCTGCATCTCGTAGCACCAACACAATACTAGTACTACCCAACGTACCAAGCATACCCTCATTGTGTCATCCGAACAAAGCATCACCCTGAAACCTTGCCTACCACGCTACGGATACTTGTAGAGCATGTCAAACCCTAGAGATGCCTCCACATAAGCCCACGATAAGCCTTCATGGCCTAACGATAGCCCATCAGCCAGCTATGCCTAACCCATGCATGTATAGCGCATGCTAGAGCAACCCAGCCTCTTTTCCCCAGGATAGGCGCACTATTGTCGAGCACCGTGCCCTAGTAATGTCCCGAGACATACCATCAAACTCCTAGGAGACGTTAGACATCACCTTCGTAATGCTAAATCCCGTCCTCAAGCCCCTTGAGGATTACATGTTCAGTGTCACACTTAGCACAGGCACCTCCAATGATGTATAGCCCATATTCCTTGCTTCCCTCAGTCCAACAATCAGGGAAAGCAACTCTGCATGACTAAAATCACCCTCACCCACTGGCCGGGAATATGGATAACAAATACCACCAATATGATCTTTAACAATACCCCCCATACCAGAGGGGCCCGGACTCAATGATATTATTATTTTATTGTTATTATAATTATTATTATTATTATTATTATTATTATTAATAATAATAATATGATAAATTACAGAAATCTCCCTTGGTCTATGCGTTAATTATACAGATCTCCGTTCACCTTTCTAAAATAACACCACCCTCTCTGCATGTCTCGAGGGAGCTTACACTCGTCTCCCCTCCATTAAGTTACCATCAAACTGCAGACAAGTGATGATGTCAGCACATATTTGAATCCATTTAGACAAAATTACCCCTATAAGTTTTTAAGGTAGTTAAAAGACAAATTTAACTTAATTTCTCTTCATTCTCTTCCAATTATACCCTTCCTTATAAAACCCTAATTTTATAAAAACCCTTGTTATACACTACAAAATCCTCCAACAAAAATTTGGAGTATTACATTATAAAATACATTACTGTTATATTAATAAATATTGAATTTATTAATGAGGGTACTTAAGTAAAAGATAATAAAACGTTACTTTTACTAACATATGTCATCTAATAGGGGAAAAGTGTAATTTCAGAAAGGTGAAGACAGGTCTCTGTAACATGGTTTTTTGTACCAGGACTAAGGACCAAGCCGGTACAGATTGGTACAGGCTAGTCCAGTACAAAAGTATTGGACCGGCTGGTCCAGCCCAAACTCGTTTTGGGTGAATTATTTTTTAAAAAGTACAGAAAATCAGAAAATATGTATTTTAATCATCTGTCAACTTAGTTTTTGAAGATATTTAAATAAATAAAAAACCTAAGTACTTGTGAAATAAAAGCTATGTCGAATGTTGCATAGTACCCGTTGCACATATATTTTAATAAAATAGTAACCTATGGCGGTTTTTGAAATCAACTATCAAGGCAATAACTTATCTATAATATTGAAACTATAACTTATCTATAATAAGTTTATCCTATGTTTAAAACGTGTGAAAAGAAAGGGGCAACCATATTTTCAGTTGTATTGATGTGATGAATCTTATTTTTTAAATTGTTTATAAGGATTATAATAGTTTAAAACAACAAAAAATTGAAAACAAAAAAAAAAAACAACACATGATTTATGCTTTCAACGATAAAGATTTCACTAATTTAAACATTTTTTTTCAAAAGAATGGAAAACCCCCAAACCCAAAATTTGACAAACTAAAAAAAAAATTAGTATGCATCATTAATTCACAATAAACAATAGATCTGGAGTGTACGCCTGCAGAGCTGATGAATCAATTTTTGAAAGAAAACCTCCAAACCCAAATCTGACAAAATAAAAAAATAAAAATAAAAACAATATTTATACATCATTAATTCACATTAAACAATAGATCTGCCTTCATACACCTTAAAAACATTGTTTGAATGCATTGAAATGAAATTAAAAAAAAAAAAAAACAAAACAAAAGAAAAAAGATTTTATCTTAAAAATCAAATTCCCAAAACTTTGGGGTGTCCTCACAATCTCACAAATCTGGAGTGTACACCTGCAGATCTAATGAACAAACGCAGCAGGGTTGAAAAGCGAGTTGAAATAGGGGAGTTGAATCGTTTTGAAAACAGAGGTGTATTGAGAGAGAAATGAGCTCAAGATGCCAAAAAATGGCGTCCCGAGCTTGTGTAATAAGTTAGGACCGGTTGTACCGGTCCAGACCAGTAAAATCAATACCATCCAGTCCAAAACCAGTACCGGCCTGCACCAGACGGTATATTTTTTTTAATTTCTTTTACATTGTACCCTAGGACCATACTGCAAGTTCCATCCAGTACAAACTGGACCAGTCCAAAAATCCATGCTTTGTAATTAACGTATACTTCAAGGGAGGTTTCTGTAATTTATACATTATTATTATTATTATTATTATTATTATTATTATTATTTAATTATTATTATTATTATTACTATTACTGTTGTTATTATTATTATTATAATTATTATTATTACTATTATTATTATTATTATTATTATTAATTGCACAATATTACCAGAGTGCAAGACTTGGTAAATCCAGGGATGTAAAGCCAACAGGTTAAATTGAGGATGTCAAGACTCAAACGAACTGAGAAGTCCATTTTAGAACCATGAATATCCCCAGTGTATTGATGCACCACCTTTTGAACAAGATATTGGCACATCTATTTGGACTTGGCAGGACAGGAGTGCATGCAGCCATGATTATTTGGACTAATCAGTAATCACAGAATATCAAGGTAGATTCCCTCTTAAAGAAGTGGCATAACCACAACAAATAATACCCTAGTGAAGGATTTTGGAATAAGCTCTATTCTACAAAAGCGTATCTTAATGATCACCACCACCCTACTTAACATGAATACCTGACTAGCACTAGAAATTATATTAGTTCTGCTGTTTCTTTCCAGATCATAAAGACTATCTTCCTCTACATGATCAAAGAACACATAACGTATATTACGAGTCTTTTACCTGCAAATTACATTTGGTAAGGTGAAGGATATGCTGGGGCCATGAAATTCTGCTTCTGGAGCAAACTCTCTCACGTGGGCATATTTTAGCAGATTCTTCCTCATCACCTGTAAAAGAAAGAGCATGCAGATGGAACTATAAACATACTATAAACATGCTTCACTAACCAATTCTGCAGTAGGTGCTACGCATTTGGGTTCTCCAACATAGCTAGAATTGGACAAAATTCTAGCTGCCAATAAAATATATTCTGGAAAGTAAATAATAGAAACTGGAACTAGTAAGGTCAAGCAAATGTATTACTAATTCAGTTCATCTACTACCAATAAATGGACTTCAAATTGCAAAGCATAATATGTCTATTACTTACTCAAGTCTGGCATGATCTTTAACCATACTTCCTAGCATTTCAATACATTAATCTTAAATAATTTTTCAAAAGATGAGTAGCTATAGCACATCTCTAATCCAAGTAAATAGTAGAAACTGGAACTAGTAAGGTCAAGCAACAGTGTTACATATTCAGTTCATCTACGACTGATAAATGAACTTCAAATTACAAAGCCAAATATTTGTATTACTTATTTAAGTCTGGCATGATCTCCAACCATAGTTCCTATCATTTTGATCCATTAATGTTAAATAATGAGCTACATAGCACATCACTAATCCAAAATATTTAACGCAAAAAAATACATAAATAAATATATATACAAAAAAAGAAGAAGAAGAAGACAGGCTTATATCTCAAAATTAAGGTAACAACAATTTTCTGAAATATATTGTCCAGTAGACAATCTCAAGAAAGACCTAACGAAGTACGATTTTCAAGATTTCTATAACGTAGAATTTTCTGAACCAAATATAGGGTGTAGAATTTATTGTCATAATGGCTCCACGCAATATGATCAACACCAAAACTAAACTCAACTCAACTTTTTCCATCATTTTCAAGTTTCCCAAGCCAATTTCTGATCGCAGTCTGAAAACAACTTTATATGGTATATGTAATATCCTGACCTTTCATTATTGCTAAGTACAAATTAATTACAATTAATGAGTACTAATACCTAAGTTAACTAAATTGTAAGTCTTGATGTCATCAAGTAATTACTATTAATTATAGATTAATTATAATTAAGGAGGATTAATAACTACTTAATCTTCATGATTATTAGAAGTAGTTCCTACTGGTTAAAAGGTATAAGAGCCCTAGGAGGACACTACACCATATCACTAATTTATTTTTTAAACAACGGCATGTTTGTAAATACTTTAAAAAGTAAGGTCTCGTAGAAATCCTCTTATTTACGAAAATGCCATCGAAAGCTTGTCAAAAGTAACCTTGATTCTTTGAACCACATGCGGCAAAGAATAGCTAAATTAGAGATACATGTCTAATGGATGAATCTTAGATTAGTTTAAATTAAACTAAGATTAATAAGGACGGTTAGTAGTTAGTTAATTACCTAAACTTGTAATTAATATTTACCAAACTAACTCTAAGTATAAAGTTCAAAATCTAATTAATTAGAACAGCTGCTTCAGATGAATTAGTGAGAAAAACAAAAAGGAAGAAGAGAAGAAAAGAAGAATAAGAGAATAAAAGGAAGAGGAAAGGATAAAAAGAAGAAGTAATAACCATAGGGAATTTCTTGGTTTTTGCGATGCCCGTTGAGTCAATCACTTAGTTTTAGTTTTCGGGCATCTGTATATATGAGTACAGCAACCTACAATTATGTGCATTGATCTTTTTGTATGAACAATTCAGCTGTGCTTGCAATTTTTAATAGTTATTTCATGTTTTAAGACTTATATTGTGAATTGTAGGTAGATTAAAACCTCCACCTAGGACTACATAACAGTGTGGAACTCTTCACCTTGAGCTTGAACCCACACAGAAGCTAGAATCCACCAAAATTGGTTGGAAACATTGAGTTTAGTCTGAGAAGTGACCTAGTGTTGTGCAGGCAGTGTAAGGTGCACAGTTGATTGTCTGGTAAGGCTGGTGTTACGTGTAAGCTAGGTGAGATGCCTCCTAGTAGGTGTTTTCTGGTATATAACTATATGTTTATGTGTATGGAGTGTAATTTAATGTGTTTGACCAGGTAAACTTGGGTGATATGTATGATTGGTGATGAAGTACCTCCTGATGAAGGAGAATGGCAGTTTAACCATAGAATGGGAATGTGATTATTAGTTGGTGCATATGTTTACTTTAGAATGGTTTGTGCTTTCTTTATGCGAAAGGCATGCGGTAAAGGTGCTGAATACACCATGGATGATTTGGCTACTTGGCATGTAATCTAGATGTGCATAGTGAGTCAGCATGGAACTATGATCCATGTGTTTTTTGAAATGAATATATGAGATTGGTTGTGAAGCTTATGTCCTGAATTTTATTTTCTACATTGTAATAAATGAATCCATGAACTTGCATATGTGACTACCCAGCCTGGATGGCTATGTGAGGTTGAGTACCTGAGGGTGCCATGCGAGTAAGTATCATAGTCTGCATAATGGCTATAAAGATGAATGTGGGCACAGAGAGTGCAAAATGTGAGAAGTACTGATATGTACTATTTGATCTGAAATGTGAGGGAGTGCATCCCCAACATGCCTTGTGTATTTGACAGATGGGCAGCATCTGATTTGAGTGGAATTCTGTTGGTAGGTTGTATGTTGGAATGTGTCCCACACATGGTGTAAGGGATCGTCCAATCCCGAGTTGGATCGGACGATCCAACTCGGGATCGGAAGGGGACGATCCTCGAGTCGGTTCCGATCCGAGAAGAACCCCAAAAAAAAAGGATCGGACGATCCATGAAATTTTTTTTTTTTTTTTTTAATTAAATGTGGCCGTTCGTCTTAGCCATGAACCGAGTTTAAACACTATGGTCCCACATCGCCTGGACTTGCCTCATCTGTGCTGGTTATAAGGTTCCAGTTCCCCTCTTCTTAATACCTAGGTTTTAAGGAGTTGAATGGGCCTGACCTTCTTCAACTTGGTATCAAAGCATGGTTGGGCCTTCGTCCAGAGCTTGGTTGGTTGTGGTCCAGGGGGTGTGTTGGAATGTGTCCCACATCGCCTGGATTTGCCTCGTCTGTGCTGGTTATAAGGTTCCAGTTCCCCTCTTTTTAATACCTGGGTTTTAAGGAGTTGAATGGGCTTGGCCTTCTTCAACTTGGTATCAGAGCTTGGTTGGGCCTGTGTCCAGAGCTTGGTTGGTTGTGGTTCAGGGGCGTGTGTTGGAATGAATCCCACATCGCCTGGACTTGCTCCGCCTGTGCTGGTTATAAGGTTCCAGTTCCCCTCTTCTTAATACTTGGGTTTTAAGGAGTTGAATGGGCCTGGGCTTCTTCAACTGGAAACGATTCATTGGGGAGGTTCTGTGTGAATAACTGTGATGTGCTGGATTCGTCCTGTGATCAAAAAGAGAGAATGTGGCATTTATCTCTATGGGTTGAAAACACCTAGAACTGTTGTACACACAGAATATTGCCAAGTCCAAATGCCAACTGGCCCAAGTTGTTCGCGAAGACACTTAGAGGATTGACAATGGATCTAGTGTGAATATAAACCATACGAAGACTAAACAGCACACATATCATGTTCTTGTGTATTTTACGGCTTGGTTTTCTGTGTTAAGGAAAATGGTTTCATTATGGATGACTCACTGAGTATACTACATCATGTAGAATTATAGTGTTTGAGAGGACTTGCATGCATTGGAGACAACCCTGATGAGATTGGGAGAGGACTGCATGATTGTGGATTGTAGTTATAACTATTGTATACCTTATGTTGGATTTCAGTAATTTCTTATCTCAGTAATATATTATCTTCTTATCTAAAGGTTGATTTGAGTTTTTGAGTAAATACCCCAGTATTGTGGGCTTACTCATGTGAGCTTTCATCTCATGTCCGTTGCTTACCTTATGTTGGATGCTTGCTTGGAGAGATACAACCACTCAGGTATTTTTTTCTCCACTCGGGTATATTGGGTAGAATTTAATAAAACTTCCTACCTAGTAGATGTAGTTGAATTTGATTAGTAATTATTTATGCTTAGTCCTTATTTATGATTAATAACTAATTTATGTTCTTATGTTTTGTATTATTGTGCCACCTCCTGGTGAGGGGGTGAGAGTCTCACTGCCTGGAGTTGGATTTCAGTAATTTATTATCTCAGTTATATTTATCTTCTTATCTAAAGGTTGATTTCAATTTTTGAGTAAATACCCCGGTATTGTGGGCTTATTCATTCGAGCTTTCAGCTCACATCCGTTGTTTAATTATTTTTCAGGTCTTGGATGCTTGCTCAGAGAGATACAGCCACTCAAGTATATTAAGTAGAATTTAAGAAAACTTCCTACCTAGTAGATGTAGTTGAATTTGATTAGTTATTATTTATGCTTAGTCCTTATTTATGATAATAGAGTGCTAATTTATGTTCTTATGTTATGTACTGTTGTGCACGTCCTGGTGAGGGAGTGAGAGTCTCATTGTCTGATCCAAGGATACCTCAAAGAGTGTACCCTGGATTTGGGATGTGACACCTAATCAAGCTGTTCAGTCAAGAGTTATGAAAGAACCCATTTCTAATACGTAGTAAGTGAAATGGAAGCCAAAATCATTGACATGTTTGCCACCTCAACACACTTTAAGGTGTCAAATTCAGCCTAATCGAACAAAAAGGGGCAAAAAGTACTATTTTTAAAATAATTTATTATGTTTTAATAACAAAAACTTCAACAGCTCCTATGTTTCTAAGAGATGATATATTACACGGATGATATAGGGCTTGCATAGCAAAAGGAGACAATACAGGTGGTAAATTCAAATAGCTGTCTATTAAATTGGCAATTGGGTGAGCCACATCATCCCTTCAAGTGATGAAGGTTGTAAACGAACCGAATTGTGTACCTCGCTGCATACGAATCCGGTCTGCAACAGATATCGAACCGGAAAACTTCCCACGTCAGTATGTATGATTACTAGGACCACACACAGTAGTGTCCACACTCAAACGACCAGATCTCAAGTACGGGGATCAAAAGCAAACCAAGTCTCTAATGGAGAAAGAGATGAAGAGAGATAAAGATTCTCTAGGGTTATAGTCCAATGTATGAAGCTTGGAGGGAAGGAAAAAGTCTTCTATTTATAGAAGACTCAACTCAACTCCAACTAAGAATCTATTTCCTAACTAATAGGAGAGAGTCAAACACACTAGACCCATGGCCTAGGATGGACGTCCCATCCAAGTGGGGACCCGGGTCGGTCCATTCTAGTGGACCAACTGGGTCAATCTAAGTAATAAATCC
>JAUPMG010000001.1:15827142-15837833 GCA_031762675.1 Pachysandra terminalis
TATATAGAGAGAGAGAGAGAGAGAGAGAGAGAGAGAGAGAGAGAGAAGAAAAATCATAAGTAAATAAATTGTCTAAGGTAGAAAGTAGACTGTAGACAAAGCTAGCTTGACCAATCGCTACCCACTTAGTGCAAGGGAAGCACCATCATCTTCAATTGATGAAGCCAGCTTTGAAGAAACAAGTTCACAATTTATGGTAAATTTTGTTTTTTGCCAATAGTAAAATGCACACATTTTCATTTCTGTTGATATAAAAAACTGGATCTCATTCTTAAAAGCATGTTTAAATTTTAGTGAAATTATCACTAAAATCAGCATGAAACCTGGACCATGGTGCAAAAATAAAGTGATTTCCATTGATAGGGCGGCTTAGCATTGATCTAGGCCAAACAAAGATGCAATGTGTCAGCACATCTAATTTAATGTTCATATTTTAATTATCTGGTCAAACTGAGTTAATCTGGGTTTTAGGTTGGAGCTGTAAGAGAGATTTTCGAGAACACGGATTGTTAGATCAGGGACCAAATTGGTAGAAAAAGTCCTTATGCACAAGGATATTTGCATAAAAGTTCTGCAAATGATCACCGAGGATAGCACATCTAGGGAAGTATTAAATCAGCAATATTTAGGGTAAATTTCTGTAAACCTATTCTGGGCAAACGAAAAACCACAATCAACAAACCTGATCCATAAATAGCAATGAATGCCAGAAGGTCAGCGGTTCAAGCTCAATCCACTCAAAGAGATCCCTGCAACAATAGAAAAGAAAAAAGACATGAAGATGGCAAGATAGGTGAATAACATAGTTCACCACAATTCAACAGACCGGACCTACCTGGTTTGCAGAGCTTTTAATAAACAATCACAGTAGGATTGGGCTGCAGACAAATCCAATTTTCCTGTGTCTATAATAACTTTTGAGAAGTCTGCAAAGATGATCGTTGCACCCAATTTTCGAAACTCAGCCAGCAACAATGCAAAAACCTTTTGCATGACCTATCAATATAGAGCATAATATCAACGATACACTGAAAGGAAATCATGTCATATATTCAAATACAAGTTAGAGACAGTTTAAAATAGAAGTAGAGGGAAAGGGGTAGCACGGAAATCAACAGCATGAGTATGCTTCAGGAAAGACACCATTTATGAAAACATTCCAGTCATGCTATGATGAGTTTTGTTATGTAGGTAGTTTATAAAGCATCTCTTTCAGCACAATCATTTTTCTCAACAAATCCCCCGGCAATATGCTCAAGTAGTAAAGATAAGCAACAACAAAATGCCTAATCTAAACTAGTTGGAGTTGGCTACATCAATGCTGCTCTGCATTCTAATCTAAAAAATCATATCTTCAGTCAGACCACGCTTTTAAATCATTTCTAATTGACTCCATCCATGTCCTTTTAGGTTTTTCTTTCACCCTTTCTGATTGGGGAACATTGCATCTAGCATCAAGTCATCATGTTAGTCTATATAGCTGGTATTGTAGCAATTATGTACTATGAAAGGTTTTGGCTCAGAAAATTACATCACTAGACAATTTAAACAAAATGCCTTGAACCTATATATTAAAAATTTTATATTTAAATCAAAACGAAAAAAAAAATGTTATGAATTGAGATTAAACATAAATTAAGAAATGGTATATGCAAGCAAAGGAAGATACGGAAGAATGAGATTTTGAATGAAGAAAATGATGATAAAACACAAATTGCAAAAACAATGTTATCAACTGGTTTGGTTTAAAACACATTTAAGAAATTGGGAGTTTAAGTTGGCAAAATGAATATATCTTTTGTTTTCAGGAGGTTGTAAAAGTTACCAATATCACTATAACTTAAATCTATAATATGTTTGCACTTGATTCATAGGTTACTAATATCAGTGATGATGTTTTTTTCAGTTAAATGGTTACTTTGCATATAAATAGATTTAATCGTATGTCAATATATAGTCTTTTAATATCGAGAAGTTAAAAAGAACAAAATATGGTATTATATAATGATTCAGGATGATTTAGGTATAATTTATTCAAGCATGCAGTTAATAATATTTTGTTACATGAACTACTCTTTTATATATCTTATTACAAGCTTTTAGAAAATTGGCATCAATCGTAGCATTTATGATTCGAATCCAAATTTGAATCAAATCTACTGCCTTGCAATTTCCTAGTCCGATATGAATTTAACAACAATGCTTGCAAGCTTATAGGCATAGTTCTCATCCTCTTTCAGAACTAGATTATCATATATGCTATCATATGCTTGTTGTTTCGCCTCACTCATTATGCATTTCTATATAACTTTGCTTTTATATAGAAATATAAATTTGCCAAGTCAGCTAGCTTTGGCATTTCTATATAATTTTGCATTTCTATATTTTTTTAAGTCTATCTAACTTTATTTCTTTACCAAGTCATTTTAATACAATTTTCAATTTCATCCCACCTTTGTATAGGTTGTGCTTTTACATCCCATGTTCCCTCTTTCACTAGTTTATCACTAAAGATCACAATTTTTTCTCTTTTTAGGTTCCACCATTTTAGGCTCTTTTATTTTGGTGTCCTGCATATTTTTTTATTTTATTAAACGATTGTTAATTTAGGATAATATCCTAGAATTCCTATTTGTAGTGTTAAGGTTTCTTTCGAGTGTCAGTTTCTCAATCTATGCATGTAATCCCTCTTTGGAAACAAGCGAATAATTGAATGAATTATTAAATACTGAGTTTATCTTCTCTATTGTTTTGGGGTGTTTAGAGGTTTGCCCACTTCTTGTAGTTACCCTGCTCTCTTGTCATTTTCTCACAATCTCACCTTCACACGCCCTTTTCAGTACTTGTATCACATTAATTTGGTATCAGAACCAGTGTTTTAACCTGGGGATAGGATTGGGAACGTTCCCTACCAATCTCGAGTTGGATCGGCAATTCATATCAGGATCGGCCAAGTCAAACAATGAGTCGAAAGAATAGAAAAATGATTTACTTGTCTAGGCCAATTTGTTATGACTCGGCCCAGTAGGATCGGATGATCCCGAGTTGGATCGGACGATACTGAGTTGGATCGACTGATCCGAACGAATTTGACCGAATTAGACAACTCGAACAGATCCGATCCCGAGTTGTATGAGACGATCCACCTCGGGATCGGTCGATCCTTTACTCCATGATCAGAACCTAGTGTTCTAATTCCTTTCCTGGAACAATTGGATTTCCAACTGTTTCTCTTTTTTTAGGTCCTTCACATTCGTGAGAAGGACCTTGTGTTGCAATCATACCCATAGTGACTTCAATAATTTGTGCAATCACATCTGTGTTTAAACCATTAAAACAAAAGTGATTATTGTTCAAAGAAAGAGTACCTCTACTTGTTAAGAAAGAGGATAGAAGGCTTTTGTTCCAATGGCAGATGAAAAATAACAAAATAAAAATGCCAAAAAAAAACCTAATCATTATCTTTCTAGCAAAATACTGAAAAAAAAATATAAAATATATATAAATATAAAAAATTGTGGCAAGCTCTCTCTATGTAACCCCATCACGCATGTGACATCATTCACAACGTCATCTACCACTCTTTTTCTCTTCTTTCTCTCTCATCCCCCTCTTTTCATTCTCTTTGTTTCCTTACGTTGATCCATGTATCCGCTAACATGTGAACCGTGATAACTAGGGATGATAATGGGGTGGGATAAATGAGAAACTGCCCCTAATGGTTCAGGTTTGGTAAGCCATAGATCAAGTTGGGGTTTTGTTTAGCCAAATACTACTACTATTCCCCGTTGCCATTCAATTATAAGTTGGTCAAATATTTTTGACACAACAATATTATTTTATAGAATATACCAAAAAATTACCTATTTTTCTTTCAAAAAATATATTTTAGTTATAGTACATGTTACAAGCAGGTCAGTCTCAACCTGACTAGGGCTGTCAACGGGTCGAATATGGTTCGGATTTATCTAGATCCATATTCGAACCGAAAAACTTCAAACACAACCATATTCGACCGAATTTCTGTTGGATTCAAGGAAACAAAAACCATATTCGAATTTGAAAAATTCAGATCTTAAGCAAAATCCGACTAAATCTACGAAACCACTAAATGGTTTTATTAAAATTTGAATTTTAAATTTGAACCAGGTGAATTCATTGAACCACATGTTGAACCAAAACAAAGGAGAGAGGGAAGGGGTAGTTATAGAGCATCAGTTAAGGCACTTTGCTTTTTAGTCTCACATCGGCTGGGGAAGAAAGCCCTCCCCAACCAATGCTCTATAAAAGCCATCCCTTCCTTTGTATTTCTATGATAATTTTTTACAATCATTTAATTAATGCTTAATTCTGTATTAACCATAACACTAAAGTCAACTTAAATATTTTGCGAATTAAAATGGAAATTCGGATCTAATATGATAGAGACTGTATTCGAATCCAAAATAATTCAGATTCGAAAGTTCAAATCCGTATTCGATCCGTAGGATACAATAATGCAAATGTATTCAGAGTTTTAGGATCGAATACTGGTAGGATTCGGATCTAAATCCAACCCATTGGCAGCCCTAGACCTGACCCGATCAGGTTAGTAGCAGGTTTGGTATAGGGATGAGATAAGGGCCAAACCAGCCTCATTGGCATCCCTAACACTGATGGGTCTCATCTAGGAATTCGACAACATTTTTAAAATAAAATAAAAAAAAGGAAGCATCATGACATAATAAAGGACAAAAAGAGGAAAAGATAAAAACGAAAAGGAGACAATGATTACAAATCTTTAGAATTTTCCTCTTAACCCTATGTTTCCATTTATTTACCCATTAGCCAAATCCTCTTTAACATTCACTTTCCATTTTGGTTCTTCACTTTTAAGCCTTTTTTTTCATTTTCTTTTTTAGTTTAACCTCTTTTCTACCTTTTACTTTCCAATCACCCCTTTGAATCCTGTCATTCAATTCACCCTCATGTATTTCGAAAAGGAAATAGATAGATTCATTGACATGCCCAAAAATATATTATACATGTCGTTGCAGATTTGAACCTCCAATGTATAGATTTGAACACAAAATGGACTATGCTTGAGAAAATTTTAGCCCACCTCAAACTTCCCGAGTCCAAACCACATCCTCAAAATTCAATTGGTGAATTACCACGTTCATTCCTCAAAATCCAATTGGAGTGTTGCCAAGTTCATTGCATCTGGATAAAGGAAAGGAGGTAGACACTTCCATGCATTCAACAGTGACAAGTCTCCAGCACAGTTAATGCAACAATCCAAAAAGAACTTTTTTTTCTAAAATCAAATGTCCAAATCAAAGATTAAAGCATTCTAAACCCTTGAATGTCCGTGAATTCTCTATCAGAATCCAATTAAGCTGGAGCAAACCAAGAAGGATATTGTCAAAGATCACATTGAACCTACAACTCACAGTTCCCAAGATCACGTCGATCAAGCAAAGCAAGTTTGTAAACCAGATGGTGATGCCTAAATATGTTTTACTTGACCACTCGGATTGGAAGCATTACAGTATGTTCAAGAGAAGAGTTAACAGTACAGAAAAGTTGGCAACTATAGTAATTGACAGAGGCAGCGAATCAATATTATTTTGATGAGATGTCATCAAGCAACTGAATCTGAAAGCATAAAACCATTGCAGCTGCACCATGTGGCATGAATTAAAAAACTACAATTTGCGATTGATTCAAAGTGTTTAGTCAACGTCAAGCTTATTAGTCATTATCAGGAAGAATTATGGCTTGGAGTCATTGCAATGCATACAGTGCATTCTTTTGGGCCATCTGCAATTCTATGATTGACACATGAAGCATGATGGTTGTGAAAATACCTATAATATGCATGTTAGTTTGAATAGGTTCCTTTTGAAGCTCATGCAACCAAAAGAAGATGGATCAACTTCAAGTTCTAATTGTTTCATTCAAAAAATGTTGTGGTTTGATAAAATAAAGTCCAAAGGCCAATCAAAGCATTCTCACTGTCTTGACGAAAGTTTACACGACCGAGTTAAAGTGGTTACAAAATCATTATGGGATTTGCCGTCTTTCTGCACTTTGTTGCTGCGATTTTAACAAGACAGTGTCGACTTCTTCAAGTGGGAGAGAATGACAGAGAACGAGACAACTACTTATTTTTCCATTCCATGGGTCCCACTAATTTAGTCTATTTCATTCTCCTATCGTTTATATTTTATTTTATTAGGAGAATGTTTGGTTTAAAAGAATATTCTAGTTTCCTATTTTGTTGTGTTTCTATTTGAGTATTAGGGTTGCTTTAAGGTTTCAATTTCTCTATATAGACATGCAATCCTTTTCTTTAGCGATAGTTAAAATTGTTCTTATTGAAGTGATCTAAATCCTAGTTAATATTAATCATGATTAGCCACTTAATAATTATATGCTTAATGTAGTAATTTCTGATTAGTATATATACATATTAATGTTAGTTGTTATGTCTAGAAGCTATGTGTGTGATGGCATCCTTGTAAATAGTTGTAAGAATAGTGATTAAAATAAAACTTTGTAATTACAGAATTGCCACCTACCTTAGTCAAAAAGTAACTAATGTTAAATAGTGACATGCGGTATAGACTAAGGGATAATGGGATAAGTGTCCCTAGAGGTTAATTAAGAACAAAACATATTTTACTAGTCCTAATAAAGATTAACTAACTAATACAAATTATACCTAATGTACTAATTAGGTAAAGGATTAGTAAAACTAATTAACTTACTAATTAGACAAGTATATATAGACTTAGATTAGATTAGTTCACTAACCCTGTACAGACAAAAACAATAGAGAAGCTAGAAATCTGTTTAGAAAGGAAGAATAAGAGGAAGAAAAATGAGTTAAGGTAACGAAAATCAAAGGAAAAGTAAGAGAATTAAGGAGAGCTTAGGCAAATCAAGGAGAGGTGAAAGGGAGGAATTCGGATGACCTGAGGATGTGTGGAAGCTAGGGAGTAAGGTTCAGCTTAAGGAAAGACAGTGTGAGTGTGCTGAATTCGTGATTCATGTAAGTAAGAACCACTAACTAAGTTTTCTAGCTAAAACATAGTGGTAGGTTAGGTACTTTGTATAGTGAACTCAAAACATATTGGAAACCTAACCTCATGAACTCATGTTTCATATCATAAGTTTAAAACTAAGTTTTCTATCTAAAAACTACCTTTTTGGTAGGTTAGGTACTTCGTACAGTGATACTATATTTTGTTTTGTATATATGCTTAGGCAAGTTGTAGTTTTGTTAGCTGTTAATTTCCCTTTAGTCTTCTGTTGTTGGCTGCTCTGTAATAACTGTCAACAAGTATAAATGGCTTTAATTAACCTTGGATTATGCGTTTATACGCAAATGTCGCGGACCAGGATTTGGCAAAATTAGTCCATTTGTCCTAGGTCGTGACACTTATTGATTACCAAGTTTATTTTCTTCATTGTTTTGGCATGTTTATAGTGGTTTGACCCATTCATAGCAGTTAGATTGCTCTTTTACCATCTTCTCGCGATCTTGCTTCCGTACTCCCTTTTGCATTATCTGCACCGCATCAATTAGCTTATTTGTGAAGTTAGAGTTTAACCTGGAATGGCTTTACAGTCTATGCAAAAGTGTAGATTGCTAACTCATTCCTCTCAAAGAAAAGGCTGATTTGGGTCAAGTTTTGGTGCACTCTCATAGGTCACTAAATGTCCTGTTCTCAATTGAAAGAAAGTATTTGCTAATGCAAGTGAGCAAGCTGCAAACTCTAGAATCGCTTCCCCCATCTCCTTTCTATGTCTAAAGCCTTGTCCTCTGCATACTCTCTATCATAGCCTCCACTCTCTTCCCAACATGACCATTTAAGTCTCTGCCAATAAATATCCTTTCCCCAACAGGAATTCCTTGAATTATCCATCCATTTCTTTCAAAAAAAAATAAAAAATTCTTCTAATCCTACTTGAGGTGTACAGGCACTAATGATGTAAAACATCTCGCGCTAAGACTAGTTTAAAATATTATCTTTCATGTCTTTATATAACATTATTCCTACACTATCACGGTTATTACCATTTTCCTATATACCAAAATTTATGCCCACGTACTAAAATAATAAGAGAAATGCACACAAACACATCAGGTTGTAGTAATGAATGCTGTAACTCAATTTGCATGGTAAACTTATCTTCAGTTCCAAGGACACCTTCAAGTAAGCTTTTCTAATTGAAACAAGCATTTACCTTGTGTAATATACGGTGAAGAGCAGGATCATGAAGTTTTGATTGTGGACTGCAATGAAAGTTTAGAAGAGAAGTTAAATGAGCAAGAAAAAGAGGCATATAAAAGAAGTTAACAGATAGCAACCTGCAAATCCATCGATAGAGATGTTGCAATATTGCATCAGCAAACACATTTCCAGATGTAACTGCATCTGTAAGACATTTTTGAATCAACTGCTTCAAGACACGAAATGCAGGTGCGCATGAGCTAGCCTCATCAAAGCCACTCTGCTCAACAGAACAAAGTGCTGCAGAACTAAAGTCTTGGTCAAATCCAAATAAAGCTCCTCCTTCCATTTCATTCACTTGATTACACTTCAGAAGAGCATCGACAGCTAGGTGATGGATCTGCACAGCAACAAGTATTGACGTGAACTTTTATGCAGTTAGTTTCAATAGAAAAAGAGATGTGAAGTCTATCTTCACTGAACCTTTAGTTCCACAGTCACTTTTCTATATGCCCCGGGATAGGTAAGAACAGGTTGATGGACCTGTTTTGTAAAAACATACCATCAGCTTTAAGAAGTAAACCGTACAGCAATAACCAGCCAGCAGAGACAGAAATCCGATTAATCAACTATAAATCATGACAAAAGTATCCACAAAGAGGGAAAATGAAAACAACATGGAAATAGATGCTATACAAACACCACAGTTTACATTCAACTTGTTCAAAAAAAAAAAAATAAGCAACCAGAAATTAACACCCTAATGTTATCAATATATGTTACTGAAACCCACTTCATCAGCAAAGCATGTATCTTCTTCATTAATGCCTCCAAGATCTGGGATGCCATCATCCGATATCCATAGTACCTGCCAGAATCAATACTGAAAGTGACTAACAATAGAGCATCACAGATCACAAAAGATTTCTTAGAAAAGAAGGATTAAAAAAGATTGGTTCGAACACATTGCTTAGGGTTTCAAACATGATAGCCAAAGCGCCCTGCTGATGCATTGGCTATAACCGAGGTGAGACCACATGAGCAGCCATACTTTGTTTTACTTATAAACCTTGTTAAAAATAAATAAAACCATGTGTTATTGAGAAAAGATTTAAGAATGCAGTTTAAAAGAAGAAAGTGCCACACTTCAAAGAGAGAGAGAGAGAGAGAGAGAGAAATTGTTCCCTACCAATAATAATTGTCAAAGTCAAACAAACGTGAAAGAATAAGTGAATTTTAACCTTCTATTTTTCTTACAAAAGAGTGGCGATAACGTGGAAACCTCAGAGGAAGATATATAAATCACAACACTTTATTTGGGTCTCAACCAAGGTTTAAAATGTCAATGTCACCGGCCATGTCGCTGAGTTCTGCCAGCCGACATGTCACCGGCATATGGGAAATCCCCCAAGATTAAAGAAAATGTGGAGAAATTGCCCCAAAATGCGATTTTTTTTTATTAAACCGATGTTTAAGAATAAATAAGAACTAAATACGCTAAAATACATCAGAATATGTTGAAAAAACACATAAAACATAAAGAATCTTTAACTTGGTAATCCTTATGCATTGCATGATCTAAAGTATTAACATTCATTAAATAACATGACATGATATAAATGGACCTAAAAGTAACAAAAGGTCATAAATAAATTTATCATAAATGTTCCAAGACCCACAATCACAAATACAATATATCAAATCCACAAGGAATGCTGGGAAGGCTCGGAATCATCACCATCATCCTTGTGCTGACCACCATAATGCCTAATCTCTACATAGTTACAATATTATGCCCAACTCATAAGCAGATGAAACCACTCTATATACTGATTAACATATCTGTGGTAATCATCAATACTCATGTGTACCAGTATCCCCATGGATGGATACTAAGGATAATAAGTTGTCACAATAGTAGTTGTAACAGCAGGTGGATAGGGATATGTCTTTGGATAATATCCTGGGGGTATAAGTTCTGTGGAAAGATCTTATATCCCCCTCCACTATATCAGGTGCCATTACATCATATATATTATTTAAAAGCAACTTAAATAAGTTTAAAGGCATCAAAACTAAAAAAAAAAAAAAAAAAACACGTTTTACCTTCAATGCATCGAGCATGGTTTTAAATTTCGCCAAAATCGAGTAGGCGGCACGAAATGGGGGTGTAATTCGCCAAATTCCCCCCTTTACACCATCTCGGCGGCATGTCGCCGAAATGTGGCGACATTTCACCCCATTTCGACAAAATTTCGCCGAGATGGTGTAAATTTCGCACGTGTCGCTGACACGTGCGAAATTTAAGTCGAGAATCCCCTTTTTAAAAGGGGCATTTCGTGGATCTGTCGCCATATTTCGGCGACAGCTCCATGAAATCGTCCAAAACCTCTTTTGTTTTTTGAAAAAGGGTCTAAAACCCCAAATTGCTTCTACTTTCTCACTAAGATTGTGATTTTAAACAATCTT
>JAUPMG010000001.1:15862828-15886637 GCA_031762675.1 Pachysandra terminalis
CATGCAGTGCATACCTCGTCTGAAACTATTGATGGTGGCTGCAACAGAAGAATCTTTCTTAAAATAGGCCAATAAGAAACTTTAGAAAAAAACAGCAATTACCAATTGAAAAGAAAAGAAAAGCTATTCAACATCTGGAGCAGTGAACTTACAATATCCACCAATGTTAAAATTCCTCCCAGAACAATAAGAAATCACTCAGCGTGTATATATTAATCAAAATAATGGGCCTAAACTTCATGAGCTATGGCAAATTCCAAGAGGTACAATTATGCGGAGAACATATCAAAAGGCATTTAAATAATATGGTGAATTACAAGAAATAAGAGAAATGATGACTCATCATGTCCAGTTTTGCACTAATTGAAGAAAGAATGATGCAAACATGGTTTGTAGAGTAGGATTGCAGGGATATGATGTGTACCCAATTAGAACTTTGCCATCTAACAAAAAACATTGTTCAACAAATGCAACCATTGCTTTTATTCATCTAGAAAATGAACATGATAGAGAACCTACAATTTTAATATAGTGGGTTCTAGGAAGAAAAGGAGTATTCATTAGGTACATTGATAGCATAAAGGAAATTTGAGGGAGAGCCTAAATAGGATGAAAACAATTAGCAATAAGGCAAATGAGTTCCCGGAAACGATAGGCTTACATCAATGGTCAGCTATGCACCATTTTGTTTTTGCTTGATTATAGATGAATTGACAACACATATTCAAGAGGAGATGCCTTAGTATATGTTCTTTGCAGATGATGTGGTTTTGAGGAACCAAACTAAAGGAGAAAATGCAAAGCTAGAATTATGGGGGATAGTATGGAGTCAATCGGGTTCACAATAAGTTAAGACCAAACACATGAAATGAACTTTAGCACAAACAGTAGCGGGATTGAAGTAATGATAAGAATTGAGAACCAAAGGGATTTCCAAAAGTAATCACTTTCGGTATCTTGAATCGATTATCCATAAGAGGGGAATATTGACGAGGATATTGAACATAGAATTATGGCATTAGTTGAGAATCTAAAAAGGAAACTTTTATAGGAAAATTATTAGACCTGTTATAATATATATGCAGCAGAATGTTGCGTAACAAAGGCAGCATATTCATAAGATCAATGTTGTTTTAAGTTTTAACAAGGATGTTGAGATGGACTTGTGAATACACTACAAAAGATAAGTTATGGAATGAAAATATCCAAGAGTGTCCAGAAGTAGCATAAATAGAAGATAAGGTAAAGCAATGCAGTAAGCTGCTGAGATCCTTAACATACTCGTATCTCAATTTTGAGTTATCACTGGATCATTAGAAAGATTTCTTCAAGGACTATAATGTCTATTTCTACCTTTCTATTGAGATTTTAATGTTTTAGGCGTTGTTTGAAAATTAGTGAAAAAGACAACAATAACTTATAGGGTTATTTTTCTCATTCTACTTCTGAATCTTTCGCAGGTTTTGTCCAAAATTCGTTAGGGGATTTTTTTTCATTTGTTTATGTGTGTGGGGGGATCATACTACTAGTTTTTAAGATGTTAGGATGTTTTAAAAATTTTGGGGTTTGTTTTAAGATGGGTTTCAATTGGGTACTTAAAAGGGTCAGATTCTCAAAAAAGGGATTTTTTCCATTGATTTGAGATTTCTTAGAGAGCAAAACTCCCACCTGGCTACTGTTTGAGAGATTAGAAGGTTTCTATATCGAAACTAGAAGCTTTGTGTTGTACATAAACCCCTTATTGATACCATGGTTTCAAGGATCGGGCAATACCGGTACATACCGGCCGGTTCGGACCGGGACCGGACCATACCGGTTTGGACCGGGACCGGACCATACCGGTCCGGTTCCAACCCGCGATACAAATGAAGGATCGCTGGGTCATGGACCGGCGGTCCGGCGACCGGTACCGCCGGTCCAGTGACCAGTTCTGGAGGTCCGACGACCAGTCCCACCGGTATTGCCGGTCCGGCGTCCGGTACTGCAGGTCCAGCAGTCAGGCGACCGGTCCGTCCGGTCCGACAACCGATTCCGCCGGTCCGGCAACTGATCCCCGCCAGTCAGGCGCCGGTCTAAAAGTTTTTCAAAATTTTTTTTTTTCTGTACCGGATCCGGACCGGCGGTCCGGCAACCAGTTCCGATCTTTAAAACCCCGATTGATACAATTTGCACATGAGGAGCCACTTCCTTCTTTAAAGCAGCAAGTATTATCTATTCCAGCAAGAAAAGATCATATGTTGACAAGTTCTCAAGGTCAGAAACCTGTTGTGGCTAGTATGATGCCTCCATGAGGCATTTTAGCACGGGAGGAACTCTTATTTCTTTTTCTACTTTTACAATCCAAAAGCTTTATTAAAGTACTTTTTCTTCTGTCCTCAATTAAAAGTAGTTTGTTTGGGAAGTTGAAGGGTATTTTTCATATTAAAAACTTGATGTGTTTATCTTTCAATTCCTACTTGCAATTCTGCCCTGGACTCACATCATAAAGTAGGTTAAGAGAGTTTGTGTATGTAAAACGAAGAGCGAAGGAGGCACCAGTACGTTGTGATGGGGTGCATATTGAAGGGTCTAAAAGGATAATAGGATGACCAAAAAAGATCTAAATGGAGTCTGTCAGAAATTATTTAAATACACAAAATTTGATTGAAGATATGGTATTTAATAGAAAGGGAAGGTGGAACCAGTGGTTTAAATTTTGGAAAAATTTCATTTTCTCCCCCCTGGAGATAATATCTACAAGGTAATATCTCTTTTCTGGGGAAATTAGCAAAATTTTGGGCGAAATATCTCCCAATATTTCAATTTCTTCCCAATTTCGGGAAATATTTGAGATTTTGTTCTTTATAAAATGGGGATATGGTCGACATTATTTCGACAAAAACCCTATCTCTTCCATTCTAAGCCTTTTGTTTTTGCTTTCAAGATTTGATTTAGAAGATCAAATGCAAATCCCCCATGAAACAAATCTGATAACAGTCACAAGAGAAGTGGAGGATTAAAGCATCATTTTCGAAGATTTATAAGGTATGACTAACATCTCATACTTTCTTATTTTAAATTGCTTTCTTTTGCATTAACCTAGTTCTATTAAGTTGAAAATGCATGTTAATGCATCTATTTGATGCATCAATATGCATTTGACATAGCTTAAGGGATTTATGATGCATGAAAGCTGAAAGAAGTCGGAAACATGTACTTTTCAATTTTCATCCCTTAAAACATAGTGAAATGATTCGAAAATACTATGCGTGATGTAGATGTGGATTTGATACTATGCAAAGCTATTTATGTACTTGGATATTGGATTTTCAATTGTTTGAATGATGTGTTCATGACATTTAGTTGTATTTGGACTTTGTATGGATGGTACTTCACATTTTATATTGACAGGCTGGCAATGCGTATTTTACTTAGATCCCTTGATGTTTGTTCATCACTATGCATAGCTATTTATTGTTATATTTTGAGCTATTTGTGTGTTTATATATGTTTAAGTAATCCCTGAAGTTTCAATAAAAAATTCAACTTTTCCTAACTTTCCCCCCATTTCTCTCCAGCTGACGAAATATTTTACAAAAACGATAATATCTCCTGACATTTCCCCCGGGTCTTGGTGGCAAAATTTATAGCGAAAGCGATATTTAAAACACTGGGTGGAACAGGATTCAAATCGCCAACCCAACTAGGTGGGGTAAGTCATTTTTGTAGTTTGTTTGTTTGCGTTGTTTAATTTGAATGAAGCAAAGAACTGAAATCAGCTAGTTTACAACCATTGAAAGGGAAAAACCAGGTTTTCATCAAATCTCACCTATATTTATAATAGACAACATATGGTTAAACTCCCCAGCCATGCAAGCAAATACTTGTTTTATTTAGTAAGATCTGATGCACTCATCTTCTTAAAGGTATAACTCCGTCTTAAAATTCAAATTCCAGCGATTTTTAGCTGCTTGGAGACTTGTTTTTAAGATGCTATCACCTCAAATCAGATCTAGTAGCTTGCTTTTACCCTTGCTTATGTATTGTAAAGGTATTCACTCATTTTCTTAGACTTTTACTTAATTTCATTTTTTAAAAATGAAATCAGTTATGTCTTAAGCTAGGTTTTAGAGTTTTATTTTCTCATTAATAGAGTTCATAAAGGTGTTGTAAGCAAAAATTACAAATTCTTGAACAGAAATTTATCTTCAGGCTTTTGAGTTTGCTGGAAAAGTTACAGTTGCTTGGAGGAGAAAATGCAGAAGATTTTTCCCTTGGTTTCCCTATGAGCACCCAAGCTTCAACTATAATCAAATCAGGTTTCACTTCCATCTTCCAACTTCACCCTCAGACAATCTGCTTCAATTCAAGGCAAAGACCAAAGAATCCAAATGCTGAGAAAAATACCATGTAACTGAGATATTGATTCAATGATTTTTCATCTTTATAGCAAAAAAGCAAACCTGATGGGCAACATACATCCTCCACCAACGAGGCCCAATTAAGAAATTTTATCAAGGATTTTTCATAAGAATGAAATTGCCTTGGGATGATATGAGGTTCCGGATGTGTGACTATAAATAAAAAGGAGAGTCAAAGTCAATACATTGATAACAACCTCACCATAAATCAGCCTTTATAACCCCATATCCATACATGTTATCAACCTGTAATTGAACCATCTTTCAATAAGCGACACAAAACCAGATATATCATAAACTTGTCATGCCGTGGAGAATCATTAAAATTTGGGATACCACATCACCCTATCTCAAACCATATCATATAATTCATCAACTGAAGGACCTTCATCTTCCTTTTGTACAATAAAGAACTGAAAAGGACATTATCACAGAAGAACCCCAACAACTAGCATCCTCAAAATACTTGACCTTGTTAATCTTTTCACCTTTCAGTTACAAACCTTGAAACAACATGGTGTTCATGATCTTTTTCCATACTCTTTTAAGACCATAACTCATCATCATCATCATCATTATCACATGCCTTATCCCAACTAGTTGAGGTCGGCAACTCTTAAGACCATAACTAAAAGTGACAAAATAGAATGCCTTTCATTTTTAGAAGCAAAATTGCTCACAACCGTACAACATATTTTATCTCATTGCACTGCGCCTCACTTGTGTCGTTTGAAAACATACCTCTATTAAAATGAAAAATGGTCTTATATTTAGAATGCCTTATTTCCTGGAACAATTTCAATCAATCTAAGTAAATGATATACAAGTCGCCTGCCTAGCCTAGGCTATCCCAGGAGGGGTGAGGCTCTTACACTAGTATCACCTAGGGGAGTGAAGGTTAGCCTCCCACATTGGAAAGGGAGCATCCAAGATCTGGGCTTATATGGAGGTTCTGCACCCTTAACTTACAAGAACCCTTTTAAAACCGTGAGGCCCACGGGCCAAAGTGGATAATATCTTGTGCGTTGGGATCGGGACGTTATAATTTTAAGTGAATTGTCCATAACCTTCTTATATTTAGAATACCTTATTTCTTGGCAATTTCCAGCTCAGTAAAAAAAATTGATCGACAATGAGGAGTTTTATTGCAAGAGAAAAAGGAGAATGTACAGCAGAAAAAAGAAAAAAGAAGAGAAGAGGAAAGAACAGAAAAGAAAAGAAAAGAAAAGAAAAGAACAGAACAGAAAAAATCCCCAAGCAAAGGATGCCCCAAAGCCCAAAATACAAAGACAGCCCCCTAAAACCACAAAAACAAAGACAGCTCCTGTTACCACAAAACTCCAAACTCCCAACATCCTGTAATGTACGCTCTAGTCAAATCAGTGAACTCGGGTAGGATAGCAGCCCAAGAAGATGCTAAGCTCACAATAGAATCAATGAGTGCCCCCACACTTTTATCTTTGTTCTCAACACTCTCCAATCTTAGCAAATGATATTTAAGTGAATTGTCCATAGCCTTTAAAGTATCTCCAACTATCCTCTCCATTTGCTAAGCAAATCAAACTAAGAAATTAAAATAGGAAGTAGAATGTTGGAAACAATACTATAATATAGTAATCACATTCTTCTACGATGCTAATCTCGCAAGTCCATGTATAACAGTATCCAAAACAGATTTTGCTTGATAGCTTGACTTCAAGTGAGAACCCAAGTAAGTCAGATGAAGCTTCATCACCTAGCAATGCAATTTGGAAACCAGCTCACAGATTTTAGGCACTTCTCCCATGCCCATGACTTCACTCTTGAATAGGTTGATCTCATACAATATTACTTAAAAAAACTGAAGATATCCTCAAATAGTTTGGTATTTCAAGCATAAGCTATCAGTGACCGCCAAGACAATTTGATTCAATGAATAATAACGTATTAAACGATGTAATTTCCAACTCTGATGTTAAAATTATACAATTCCAATATGAATTATGTTTAAATCTTACATTTCCCACATTCAATCTTGTGCTTCATATGATTCACTTCTGCAACACCAAAAAAATCCAGTTTCTTTTTTTTAACAGAAACTTCACTGTTATTTGTCAAATCCTTGTTTATAAAGATTATAGTACTCTTTAGACTAAATATAAAACATAAATAAAGATACTTGGTTTGCTTATTCTAACAACAAAATATAAAAAAACTCTATTCCTAAGAGAAATCCCAAAACCTAAATCTTGAACTCAACTTATACTAAAGTTGCACCAAATATTACAGTTCACGATTTAAAATTGTATGTCTACCCCTAACAGTTTTTCATTCGATTCCCGGTTTGACAAACTTGATTTCCAAGCGTATTTTATTATTAAAATGGAACTCCATCAGTTAACACATGCATCCGAGCAGAGCATTTGAAACAGAAAATACAGACATTTCAGCGTACTGCATGTGCACGGGGTGTACTAGAGGATGTCAACTGGTTCAGTCTAAACCAGAAACAAATCGGTTAAGTTTGGTTTTTTTCTACTTCGGTTCAGTTTAGGTTTAAAAATTCCAATTTAGCTCAGTTCGGTTTACAGTTTTGGCCTCGGTTAAACAGAATCGAACCAAAAATAGAATCGAATTAAATATGTAAACCGAAACCAAGCCTGATTAAAGTGAATACATGTAAACTGAAACCCGAACCAAACAGAACTAGACCAAATATATATATATATATATATAGTACTGAAAATAGGGTTAATTTTGTCAAACAGAACTTTTCAATTTCTATTTCGGTTCTGTTTTTAGTTTAGTTCACTGCAATTCGGTTTGATTTTGGTTTGACCACTAATCCAGACCAAACCGACTGAATTACACCCGTAGGGGTAGTGAGAGCAGATGTGATCGAGCTGTTCATAGGGAACAAGAATCTTATTTAAATAATGAATTTGAAAAGGGAAAAAATAATTGAAAAAAAGCTCAGCCAAGTAAAAATGATATATAGAGGTTTCATTAATGACAAAAGAATTGATACCAGCAGCAAACACTTGACATTTAAAGAATCACCAAACGTACCTGAAGCCTGTTTGTTAAAATAATGTTTGGATACATTGCAGCAACATCTAGATGATATATAAGAGGACATTCCTCACACATAGGTTCATCCCGCAATCTCACAAGCTGCAGAATGTAAGTAATAAAAAGAAGAAAAAAAATCAATGATGCACCACTGCCTGTGAACATCGTGCATGAAAGATAGAATTGATGTATTCAGATCATAACTTCACTCTAACAACTTGAAAGTATAAAAGAGAAAAACAATGACACACAGACATCTGAAAAATTAAACTCCAGGTGTCGAAAAGAGTATGGAAAATATAAATATTCAGTATATGAATACTACAAGCTTGCTTAACATATTTAATGCATGATATATTGAGAAACTAATTTCTGCCCCATCCACTGATGAGTAAATTTTACACTTCTGCTTCAATGAAAAAATAGATATTAAGGTAAACATGTAGAGTATATAAGAAAACAAAATAACCAAAAAACAACAACAAAATGCCCTTATCCAAAAAAGGGAATTATAAATAAGGAAAAACTTATGAATGATCTAATAATCAGGGAAAAACAAATTATCCTAAAATAATAGAAGAAAGCACCTTTTCCATGATAGCATCCTTCACTTCATCATAATTGGAGACTGATTCCAGGTCCATCTTACCCTCTACTCTTATAGCATATTGCAGATCACGGTCAAGGTTAAGGATTAGTTGCTGGAAAGAAAAGGTACACTCCAGTCAGTGAAAAATCTTCAAGCATCTAACTGCTTTTGTATAAAGGTCATGTCAAAATTGTAGTTGTCTAGCAATATCAGAGAAAAGCAGCCACAAGGAAATGTTGAAGTTTATGAATTATAAGACCCCAGATACTGAATTGGAATATTATATTAGGGGGCACTCAAACAATAAAACTATGCAAGTTTCTGCATTTTTAAATGATGTTTTTTCTTTTTCTTTTTTTCTTTTTTTCTTTTCACACTGGCTGTGCACGGATGCTGCCTTACAACACTACATTACATATCTAAAAGAAAATTAATGAAATTTCTTTCTACTGAAAGTACATAGTATCCAAAACAACAGGAAGGTTGTTCACTGAACAATTTCAGTTTGGAACAACAGAACCATGCTATCATGTTACAAATATCATCAAATAAAATGTCTATCTCATGTGATCCATATGCAGATTTCTTCTTTATGAATAATGAATACTTATCCCTCTTATGGTAAATTTTTTATCTAAAAAATACAATATTGCAAAACATGAAAAAAAGATTATTAGGTAATATAACTTCTGATTACTAAGAAATGTGTTTACTCAGAATAGCTGCCATACACAAATTGGTTAAGTTGAAACTGTACGCAATAGTGCGACTCATTAAAGTCAACAAAAGATTATGAGCAGATACTAGTCTAAAAGCATTAAATACGCTACAAGTGAACTGGTAGAGGAGCATGCAACATTGTATCTTTACAAATCAGAAATTAAATTGGGAGAAAAGAAGTTTGAGAGTTCATAAATCAACCAAAAAAAACCCAATCCTGTGCACAAAAATATATTGAGTTTCTGGTAAAGACATGATTATCAACATGATCATGTGAATTCACCTAGATTGACATGACATCATTTTTCCTTCAACATAGAATCTTGAAATGGCTTACAGTTAAGTAAATTTTCCTTCAACAACCTGGAAATGAATAAATTATGCTCTAACCATAACACCTATTGCTATTTTTATTAGAATTTGTAATTCTTGGATGACTAAACAGTCAAAGGCTTTGATACAGTACTTGGAAAATTAATGTTCCTATTCGGGTGTGATGAAACCCAGAAATCCAACACCAACAAGAATATTGCATAACAAAGTAGTTCAATTCATATGCTCAAACCGTTAGTGTAACTTATATAGATACATGAGCATTAATAACTAAAGACAAACACCTATGATATGTAATATTAAGTTGATGCACAAAATGAATATTCAGTCTCACAGTTATGAACCATTGAACCATGTATACCGGAATATTACTATAAAACTTGTAGTAAAAGCGATGCATCAGAGAAACGTCTAGCTATAGTACAATCTAATTAATGGCATAGTGCTGTCCACTAAACATGCAATCCAGCCACAAGGGAATGGAAAATTTGTTGAATTTATTCCTACAATTTTAGAAATAATTGATTAAAATAAATCTGATATTTTAGTAAAATCTAAAAATTTAAAACTGACAAGAAGAGGATAAAGGAAGAAAACAAAGTTAAAAATAGTGATTGATGGGAGAGGACGTTCTAACTATTTGATATCAGAGAGTGCAAGCCTGTAAATCATAATTAGCGTTATCTCTATTTTATGGAAGAAGCACATTCATAATAATCTCTAATGGTATTTGGAGGGAGAGTAACAGAAGAATTTGTTAAGACAAGAGTTAACAGTTTGGCTGCTTTGATCGACTCTATAATGAGTATGGCTTCATTTTGGGCTAGTATTCTACTGGAATTCAAAGATATTTCAAGAATTGATATTACGAGATGTTGAGATGCAGTGGTTCTAATGTAGATTGACTGACCTATGGGTGTGGTGGAGATTGACTTGTATTTTATTTTTCTACCTTTTGGTTCCCCTACTTGGGGAACTTATGTACTTTTTTCCTTCTCCTTACTTTTTATACAAACCTTCATTATTCATCAAAAAATAATAAATAAATAACATTGGCCTCCCCCACAAGTCACAAGCAAACGCATATATGGAACATAGGCACGGCATATGAAGCTCAAGAAAAGTGTTTGTAATTTATTTATTCACTACAAAATTCTTTATAGAGAAGTCACTGGGGTATCAGATCATGGACTTACGTACTTTTAAGGAAAAATGTGAAATCTTGTGGTGGCATGGAACATCATTCCGTTTGCATATATCATTGTTAAGAACGAAATAGAAAAATCTTTGAAGACTCCAATTGACATCACCAAAATTGGACCAGATATGTGAAGCCTGGTGGTGGATTGGAACTCTACTTTGAAAAGGTTTGCCAAAAAAAGTAATTCTACACAGAACAAATGGAGTGATACATAACTGCCATGTAAGATGTGACCTTTATTTTGTATTATACTAATCTATTCTTGTTTCGGACCCTCTTGCCCAATTTTATTATAAACTTCAGGCAGCAATGAAATTTTTACAGTTACCAATGATAACTAAAAAGTCAAAAATAGTTCACTCATGAACATAGGGTGGATATAATAAGATCCAACAATACCTTAAAGTTTAAGGTTATCTTTGGCTATCTTCTAGTCCCTAGCTAACCTAAAAATACATTGCAAATTTACAATGAGAAAGGTGGCTACGCCGATTGGGCCCGTAAAAGGTATATAAAAAGTGACTTCCTAGAATATTAAATGCACTAAAATGGTGAACAATTCATGAACATAGGATGGAGGTAATAAGACCCAGCTAATCCCTCCCCCCTCACTCACGCTGTCACACGCGCATGCATACACATACACACACAAATACATGCATGCAAACCAAGGCAAGCTTCTCTTTCAAACATACACATTTACACAAACCACGAGAAGCTTGAGTGTGTAGCTTTCTTTCTTCAGCAAGCATTAATTTGAAAAGATGTGATACTACGATTCATCAAAAAGTATATACAACATACATCCTCAAGAGTTACATGGAAATAAGAACTAAAAAACATTGATACCCGATTTTGCGTGGATAAGAAATAATATTTTGTAATAGATATGTATATACATATACATATTTATATATCATATATGAAGTCCAATTTTGTCAGATTAAGAAGAGTTTTTTGAGTTTACTTATTCAGCCAAATTTTGCTTCAAATTGAATTTCCAAATTATCAAACTATGTAAAAGGGGATAGGAAGCTTTACAAAGAAAGAGAACCTGTTACAAAAGGGTTGCATCCTTTTTTTTATCAATAACGAAGATTTATACATAAAAAGATGAAGAAAGCACATCAAAACTACAGAAAATTTCCCAAGATAGGGAACCAAAGGAGACAAAAGCTCCACAGAGACAAGAAAAAGACTAGAGATAAGCTACTGTAGCCCAGCATCTCAGGAAATCAGACCACATTACATCTCTGAATTCTGGAAGAATGTTCAGCCAAGAAGAAACCATGCACAAAATAGAGTCTATCATGGTCTCAACCCCTTTGCTTTTCCCGTCAAAGATCCTTTGATTCCTCTCCGACCATATCCCCCAAAGAACGGCGAAGAAGACAGATCTGAACATGATTTTGCCTTTCTTTCCTATATCAGGAAAGCCCCATTGAATCAAAAGCTCTCTAATCGTACTCAGGCCAACCCAGATCAAACCAATAGATGATAGAAAGAACTTCCAAATCTAATCAGCAAAAATAGCAACCCACAAAAAGGTGATCCACTGATTCTCCTACAGACAAACATAAAGGACACACCTGGGAGACAATGCCATGAAACGTCTCCTCCTTTGAAGAATATCAGCCGTGTTAATGCGATGCAGGAGAACAGTCCAGACAAACGCCTTTACTTTGGGGGGGACCCTAGAGCCCCAAAGCAAAGAGGGAGAGAATGGGGGGGAGCTGGAACGACCGACATCAAAGAGAGGCAGTAAGATTTTGAAGAAAACCTCCCACTAGGCTCGAGACACGACACCCTAGAATCAGGACAATTATATGCTAAAACGAAATTTTTTAGGAGATCAAATAAACAAGCAAGGTCTTCAACTTCAACAGGCCTACGGTCCCTTCTAAGTGGGAGATTCCAGGAAAGACCGGAGATAGACCAACTGAGAATATCCGAAACAAATTATTCCTTATGGGAACATATCGACAAAAGTCTAGGAAACCTGGAAGCCAATGTGGAATCCCCACACCACAGATCAGAACAGAAACAAATTGAATGACCAGACCCAATGGAGAATCTCACAAACTTTCCAAAGTTATTGAATAAATCAGTAATAGCTTTCTAGGGACTAGTCGATCTGATTCTGGCTTTATGATTAATATCCCAACAGTTGACGTTCGCACCATATTTGCTAGCAATGATAGATCTCCACAAGACCTCATGTTCCACACTGAATCTCCAAAGCCACTTTCCCAATAATGCCCGGTTTCTGATTTGAATGTTACCCAAATTAAGCCCACCCTCTCTTTGCTTTTAGCCTTTTACATACCTCTGCCCAATTCACTAGGTGGTCCCTTTTCTTCTCACCCCCTTCCCACAGAAAGGCTCTTTGTAATATCTCAATTCCTTTACTAAGCGACACTGGCATCTTAAAGAGAGACAAAAAATAGGTAGGGAGGTTGCCTAACGAAGACTAGATCAGTGTAATACGACCTCCCAAAGACAAATAGCTTTTCTTCCATGACGCCAATCTCTCTTCCTTCTTATCAATGACTGGATTCCATAATTCTTTTGCATCCTTTTGTTAAGTTCCCCGACTTAAGACCCTCATTATTTGGGTAAACGTATTGACAACTCAATGATCAACCAACCAGCTGACATCCTAGCAAATAACCAAACTAAGCATGCTATATAACACTCTTCCTCATGAAAATGGTCAAGTTTTTCTTAAGAAATTAACCTTGAAGTTAAAATGGATGTAAGCACAACATATAAAATGAAACAAATACATGTCCTCAAACTCACCTGAAATAGATATAGAAAAATGGAAGTATCAATATAAACAATGTGTCCCCAACAAAATATGACCCATAAGCCATCCCCAGAAAGGAAGCTCGTAAGAAAGTCCACATACTGCTGGACAGATCCTTATTATTTTGGAGTATAAGGATTATAAAACTTTTTATTGGAGCTTCCATGATTAATATTAGGGGATTGATTGAAACTAGGTAAGTTTCCAAAATTTATTCAATTAAATTAGGAGTTGTTGGGCATTGTGGGGAGAAAGAAATAAAAGATTTTTTTTTATCGCGGGAGAAGTGATGATTGTACATGCTTTGTAAATATTTAGATCTTCAGTCAATAAGTTGGAGTGGTACTCATATATAGGCCTGTCAACGGATCGGATCAGGACCGGATCCGATACGGATCCGACCCGATAAGCCCGGATTCGTTATAGGATTTACGATCCGATATCCGAATAAAAATGATCCGATCCAATCCGAAATCTAATTGGATCGAACTCGGATGTATAAGGATTCGATCCAACAAGGATCCGATTCGGTTACATATATATAATCTAAAGCCCTAAAAAATATCATTAGACATTTGTTATTATCCCTAAAAAATATAGGATAGAACTTTCTACGGAAGACTTTGTACAATTTGAAAAAGTTGGTGTTTCAAGTCCCTCTAGAGGGAAGGATTATTTTTGCATGCCTTGTAAGGGATTTAAATTTAAAGGCTCAAAGGCTGTCAATTATTTAAATACATACATGTTAAGTTTCTAAGGCAGATTGAATTGTAAACAATTTCAAAACCCTAGAAGCTTTATCATGGCAGTTTGATATGTTCCACCCATGGTAGTTTGTTCCACTAAGGTGTTCTTTCAATGGTGAGTTCCTGACTGATATTGCTCTCTAGTTTATTGTTTGTCTAAATCTTGCCCCTAGTTGGATCTCTTACGTTAGACTAGATTGCTCTCTAACCTCTTGTTCCTCCAGTTCCTTTAATTGAAACCTAAGTCACACAATCCGTACAACAACGGGGAGTTTTGGCGCTCAAAACGCCAATCCGGGTTCTGAGCGCGGAAACGCCCCAAATCCGCGGATTTGACTTTTCAAATCCGTGGATTTGACTTTTTGAGTGTGGATTGGAGTGAAATGGTAAAATATAAGGATTTGTAGTTTTTTAGGGGTTTTTATGAAAATATAAAAATAGACATCTTTTATATTATATACAGATTAAACTAAAAGGATTTTCTTGTAATATGTCGGGGGTTTTATTTTAATAAGTTGGGGTTTTCTTGAAATATGTCGGGGGGTTTCTTGATATATATTGAGGGTTTTTATGAATGATAGGAAAATAATTTTGTATTATTTCCTTTTGTTGTAAACGTGATTGAGCATAAAAATGGAAATTAAAATATTTTTTATATGAATTATAATTTATATATTTATATAGATATAGACGCTCTGTAGGCGCTCTGGACTACAAGTCATTTCAAGTTTGGTGCTCTCGCGCTTTCGCTCACGCACCCGCTCGGCGTTCTGGTGACTTAGGTTGAAACCCTAATTTCCAGATTAAATAAACATGAAATTTTCTAATTTTTTAGTTGTTGTAAACAATAAAGGTATTAGAGACAAACCAGAAAAAGAAAGATTAAGGAGAAGGGGAAGGAGGAAGAGAAAAAGATAGAATAAAATAAGAAAAGAGAAGACCTAAAAACCAGATCTGGTCATGCTCCTTTTATATATATATATATGTATAACTGAAAATAAAATAAAGTTAAAGTACAATAACACCCCTTACTACTTGAACTATCTAACAGTTGTTTTGCACAATCAACAACCTAAACACTAATTCCTGCCCTTAAAACCTAGATTCTGATTTTACTAGTTCAATACACTCTGAAGTTACTAAGAGAAAGCTTCCATTTTTCTGTTTAAAGTAATTCAGAAAATAACTGATTATGGTACTATTGCAGTTGTTTTCTTTCAAAACCATAGACTTTCATAAACAATTTTTCTTACTTAATTCTTGCTTTGGTTTGCAATACCTTAATCTACCCGAGATTTTAAAAATCCTGGAAGCATGCCTTTGCAACATATAATATCTTTAAATAGAGAAATTATCAACACAATATTGCCTACTAATGACATGATTCCTCTGTCAAAGAGTATTATTCCTTCCAAATTAAATTGTCTGAAAAATATGGGGAGACAATCAGCGGAATAATTCTTTTCACTGTATAGGCTCAGTTAATTCTAAAGGATGAAAAGAAATTTACATGATAATGGCGGTGAAAGATATTATAGATAAAGTCAGATCACCTCATAGGCAGATGGATCAAGCTTAAAATGAGTGGGAAGATCAGATCTGAAAACACCACTTTCAAGGCACTCCACATGACCACCTATATATGTCTCATTCTCCAAGAGATGGTTATTGTAGAACTTCTCTGGATCAGCTTGGTGCTTATTAGGACATATAACATTTGCCTTGTATGCCTGTAATTGTTACTAATACAAAATTATGCATGAGACAATTTGAATTCTTCCCATAAATATAGAAACCAGAAAAGCTTAAGTGAAACACTGGTAAGATTAGAGATAAAAATAAATTTAAAATCACCAATAAAACTGTTCCTGAAAACTCACCTGGACCATAAGGAGCATTTCACAAAGGGTTCCACTTCCTTTGCGCAAAACCTCATCGGGAGGCATGGGTATTATAGTAGCAAGAGAGAAAATGAATGGATGAACATAGGTCATGTACAAGTAGTATGTTGAAACAGCATCCGATACAGAATAAGAAGCCATCGTCTGAAAAAGCATTATTAAACCATCCTCAGAAATATCCTCGTGAAGCTAATAAACAAAAAGTACTGATTTTCAATAACAAAAATCCGAAAACATCTGACTAGCTGTCACAAAGGATAAGATCTTGAGATAGCAATTCACGTTGCACAAGTGCATGTAGTAGGAGCTTAAAAAATTGTAAAGTACCTCAATAATAAAGGGCTTGTCTCTTGATATAAGAGAAGGAAAAGAATTATAGAAACTCATGCAATGTAAGATCTACCGATACATAATTATACCCCACAACCATGAGTATGGATCCACGCCAATTAAATATTGTCCAACATTAAGTTCCAAAAACAGGTTCACCAATGCCACACATATTCTTCCTGAACTATGTGCCAAGTTAAGGCAATGAGCAATTGAAATCATCAAAATCTATATGGATACAATTACTAAATAGACTACTTTACCTCTATTATTAAATTTTAACCAAATCTTAGTAGTTGGAATAAGACATTTTGTTGTTGTTGTTGTTGTTGTTGTTGTTGTACTTAAGTTAGAGTTGTTGATATATTTTCTCTATGACTAGAAATTACTTTAAATCACTCTCCTAAATGTATATGAAACAGCCAGAGTATCCCCAATAGAAGATG
The DNA here is from genome assembly GCA_031762675.1 of Pachysandra terminalis. Lineage (NCBI taxonomy): Eukaryota > Viridiplantae > Streptophyta > Magnoliopsida > Buxales > Buxaceae > Pachysandra > Pachysandra terminalis. The sequence goes on from JAUPMG010000001.1 coordinate 15,879,355, forward strand.
AAATAAGGGAAAGTAGGTTGAGATGGATTGGGCATGTAAAATGGAGTGTAAGATGTAAGAGGGAGTAATATTGAAGGATCAAAAAGGGCTAAAAGAAGACCAAAAAGGACATGAATGAAATTACTAAGTAATGAATTTAATACACATGATTCGACTGAAGAACTGGTTTTTTGACAGATTGGGATGGCAAAACAAGATTAACATTGTTGACCCAACTAGTTAGGATGACATTTTGTTGGTGTGTTTATTTTTCAGAAAGTAGTATTTTCAATAAATATATTATTAGATGTTACCATCACATTCGAAACATACCTGAATAATTATATAACTGCGTATCCACTGCACACCTATTTTCACATAAAGAGAGATGCTGAAGAGTATGTTGACCCAAAATTAGAGTTTGATGGCTTAAGCGAAGAAGCTACTAAGGCATGACATGACTGTTGTATTCTACTTGGGGCATGTTTGGGATTGCTTCTTCAGGCCCTAGAAGCGATTCCTAGGCCCAAAAGCGCTTCAGATAATAAAATGTATGTTTGGAGAACCCACCTGAGACACAATTCTATAAGAATCGCTTCATTGGAATGCTGATTCTGGTGAAGCTATCTATTGTTGCTTCCCAGATTCAGTTAGCGGGAATCAGTTAGAGACTTTAATGAAAAATATTAGATGGTCATGTATACCCCTTTATATATTTTATAATTCCTATTTTATCCATCCTATCTTCCACGATTAGTCTTCCTCCTTAACACAAACACTTAACAAGTCCAACTGCATATGGTCTTCCTCCCCAAGATAACCTCTGAGGAACATAAAAACAATAAAAAAAAAAATAGCAAGCAAGCAATTAATCCCTAAAGATCGTGCATTATAGTGAAGAAGAATCAACGATTTCGGATGAGTTAGTTCTTTTTGATTTTTCTTATTCTGATCTGTTATAGCGAGAAATTTTTTATGGAAGACACTCCTTTTGTTAATTGATTTATTTCTGAAATCTAGTAGAGAGAGAGAGAGAGAGAGAGGAGTCACATGATTCTTGATGTACTCTGAAATTTGGTAGAGAAAGAGAGAGATGCTAGTCAATAGAAGACTGTCCTTAAACCCAGCACACTCCATATAGATAAATTCTTAAGCTTTCAGTTTGTGGGTCAGTGCCCTTTCCCTTTAGCCAGACCCAAATAGAGAATAAACCTTGATTGAAAAATGAAAACAGAAAACATAAATCATTGACTTAGAAGCGCTTTTAATATAAGGTGTTTACGAAACATCGTTTCCTCTTCTGAAGCAGTTCTTATGAAGCGCTTCATAAGGATCAATTTTAAAGAAATCGTTTATCCGTCCAAGAAGCAATCCCAAACATGCCCTTCAGCTAGAAGGAAAATTGTATAACTATTAGACAGACTATAAGTATAGAAATGATGGACAATTAAGAACAAATTTGTAGCATGAATATAGCTACGATGAAGATGTTGAGATATATGTGAGGAAGACATCAACTAGTAGGGATAAAAGGCATTCAATTTAATGATTTATTTGATTCTTTGATGTATTATTTTTAGTAAATAATATGTTAATAAAAACTTAGAATCCATTATTGGTTTAACTTCAACAATGTTGTTTTGTATTGCCACATCTTTTTTGAATTATCAACCCAAATAGCTAAAGAAGGGTTACACTAGTTAGCAGCCAAAATATACCTTCCTTAGTTCCCTTAAACTATGGATTCTAGTTTCTAAACCGTGATTTCAATCTTCCACCATGGCATTCTCTAGAAACAACACTTGGCAACAAGGCACGGTTGTAGTGATGAGCGAGCAAGGGTTGGCTAGAGATTTCTCTGGAACCAATGCAATGCAATGACTCCTGGTTTGTAGAAACATCAACAAGGATTTTCACATAGAGCTGGGCATGTGCAAGTAAAAAAGCTAGCAAAGAAAGTACGTTCTTTAATCTTAGCCTTCCCTAACTGAAATCGCTCCCCGTAACTTCGGGAGAAGGGGTGCCCCCTCACAAAGGGGATAACGGTGACCGGGCCTGGGAGAACTTGACGTAGATCTCCTATCCATATTCGACAGCTTAGGGCACGGTGGAGAGGAGTTAAGGGCAGAGACTTTTGGAATTATGGTCCTTGACAGGAAAAATATTAGAGTTAATGGAAGCAACGAAAAGAAGGAAAATTAAAATAATGCGACTGCAAAAGACTAAATGGAAAGGGGACAAGGCTGAAAAGGTTCATGTGTCTAACCTTTGTAAGCAGAAAAAGGTACTAATAGGCATTGTATAGAAATAATAGTAGATATAGACATGGAAGAGATGTTCTAGGTGTAAGAAGAACCAAAGACTATTGACAATTAATTAGTAATAAGGATACTGGATTTGTTGTTCGTCAACAACAAATAATCATGAAAAACAGAAAACAAAAGATCAAATTATGCACACAGATTTATGTGGTGCGGCGAAGTATCTACATCCACGGGAGAGAAGTTTCCACTATATCATAAAATGAAGTAGGGTTACAACTTATATCTCCAACCTAGTATATGGAAAATCCTCAATATACCCTTTCCACTAGAATTACGGAGGGATGCCTTGGAATTTAAAGTTTTAAATAAGTCAAATTAAAACTATGGAACATAAATTTAGCACAAATGATAGTAGAGATAAAGCAATGATATAAATCAAGAAACAAGAGATTCCAAAAAGCAATCACTTCTTTTATCTTGGTTCAACTATCCATAACAAGGGGGCATTAATGAGAATGTTGCCCATAGAATTAGAGCTGGGTAGCTTAAGTGGAGAGGCACTTCTAAAGTATAATGTTATGTTCCACTTAAGCTTAAAGGTAGACTTCATGGGATGAGGGTTGTTGAGAAGAGGATATTGAGATGGATGTGTTAGAAAACCAGGAAAAATAAGATAAGAAACGAACACAATTGAAAGTGTCTAGGAGTTGCCCAAATAGGATATGAGACAATGGAAGGTGCAAGCAGGTGCGTACTGAAGGATCTACGATGATGAGAGGAAGACCAAAAAAAAAATTGAATGGAGTTGACCAGAATTGATTTAAATACATATTATTTGACCTAAGATATGGTTTTTGACAGATTGGAATGGGAAAATCGGGTTTATGTTGCCGATACAAATTAGTTAGTATAAGGCATTTTGTTGTTGGGTATGATGATCTATGTAAAAAGTGATTCCCTCAACTTTTGGAGTAAATAGAAGGATTCCAGCACATCCAAGGATATAAAGAACATGGGAGAAAGGTGTTGGATTCATGGTTTGATATTTCCTTTTCGAAGGATCCCCAAAATTTCCCTTGCAGCGATATTTCCCTTATCTTGAAATTTTTCTCTACTGTAAATATGCAAAATCTCCTTCAAAACTTCCTTTCCTTTAAAGTGTAAATTTTCCCAGATAGCGAGTGGCACACATGTTGTCTCTTTGCACATTTTATTCATTATATACAGCCATTCAGTCCTTTTAAGTTCATATCCCAGAGAACTTTCCATTTCATATTGCAAAATAAAAAAGAGACATGGGATCAACAAATGGTAAAGTTGTGGGGTGTGTATCCAGGATCTGGGATCCATACCCACCTGCACCAGTGTGTGTGCGTCTTGTGGCTTATCATCCTTCCATTGATCATAAAAATAATAATAATAATAAATCATGTTTAAATATAAGTATTCAAAAGTAATACAGGAAACACTTATTAAATTTATTGGGCACCAACATACTATTGGACTTTTGAAATGTTCATTCTCATAGCACACTCTAGATAACAAAGTTAAGAATCCGACTAGCATGATTTTGAATTGAAAAAGCAGCCACGAAGTAGCAGTGTATATCTGCTAGACAACTCCCTGCCTTGCAAGATCAGTATGTAGTCCTGTTTGCCATTCCATATTGGCTTGTTACAGTTTAATAACATCATATTTCAACAAGGATCATGCTACCTTGCCCAGAGTCATGGACCTCCAGAACTACCCAGACAATTCAAGAAATGTGGAAAGGAGTGAGCAGACAACCAGCAGAACAGAGAACTTCAGTTCAGAGGACAACGAAGATTGATAAACAAGTAGGCAAACTGTGTTTGAGGTTGTCCAGCCACATGTTCTCTATTGACTGGGTATTCAGAGAAAGGCCATGACATCGTTGGTCCTGGTTTCATTTTCCTTTCAATGATGTCAGCCTTTTAAATGCATCATATCCACTGCTCCAAGCCACACAGTGTTCTGTAAATAACACACACCATTTCCAATCACTTATACCTGGGGCTGTTCCTTGGCAAAGCGAACCATATCCTCAGGATTCACCTCCAGTGGATCATAACCCAACTTGGCCTTTGTAACAGCCTAAAAGCAAGAAAAAGCAGATAAATAAAATTTACAAACTGGTAATAATGACACAATAACAGAACAGAAAGAGAGTAGCAGATAAATAAAATTCCAAGTTAATAATGACACAAGTAAGAACAGAAATTACGTGGAAAGTTATACATCAGAGTATAATACAAATCCTAGCTTTGATATAATCCACTATTGGAATAATAGAAATATCGACAACTATCATGAGTTTATGTCCTGACATCATTTTCATTTATAATACCCCATCTCTGTTGATCCTTTGTCCAGCACTCGAAAAATCACATACAAATGTTGTCATTTATGAATTTCAAACGGTATTAAACATCAATATTCATTCTTTAATTTCACAATGTATTCATTGTGGGAAACTTGAGACGCTAATACAAGGTTTAGCACATGGTGATACACAATTGATGATACCAAAACGTATCACCAACATAAGTTCGCTTCAATTAACACATTATACATCTTAAACAATGTATTATGTTAAACCATTTGATATACATTGTTGTGCCGTTCTCCAACAGCTTGAGCTTTTAGAGCAAACGGTGTTTAACATGGTATTAGAGCGGGAGGTCGGGTGTTCGAACCCCGGGGGTGGTATATTTCTGTGTTTATTCTCCCACGGATGTGTTGTTCCCATGCGGGTGTGTGTGGTGGTGTGTTTTTGCCTCGGTGCCCTATGTTATCCCACAGATGTGTTGTTCCCGTGTGGAGCCCACACGTGCGGGGGGGCGTTGAACCATTTGATATACATTGTTGTGCTGTTCTCTAACAGCTTGAGCTTTTAGAGCAAACAGTGTTTTAACATCTTAATTATACTTGATTCACATGGGTTTTTAACTCCTCCCAGACCGGAACGGCGGAACTGACATATTTTCATTGATGTATGCCAGCATCAGCTAATACTCAACCAAGTTAGAAACCTATTAGCTAGAGCAAGTCCTTAAACTATTTGCACCACAAAGAAATAAACAGGTGGCAAAAGGATCCAAAGACACTGTAGCCGAAGAACATTGATGCACATAATCAATTGGACGCTGATCAATCACAGGAATTGTTTAGTAAAATGCATTCTTAACATCAGGAACCACCGTTGCAGACTTGTCTGATGACCTTAATACTAACAAGAGTGAGGACTATAGCAATATAAACAAACAGTAAGAATTCCACCTTGTTATAAATGAAGCAAAGAACCAAGAGAACGGATAAACTGTCCAAACCAGTAAAGTACATGTTTAAGACCATAAAGCATGCCAACCAAGAGTTGTTGTGTACAAAAAGTACTTTACTGGACACAGCTGAAGAAGGCACGTCATGATAATATAGGAAGAAACCACAAGAACAAAGCTCCAATAGGACAATTCAAATTTATCATTTACTTGGTAACAGAGCTGCAGTCCTCTGATTAAAATCAATGAATTTGTTACCAATGTTTTCCATGTCAATGTCACCTGGCATGTCGCTAGGTGGCACAAGCGACATGTCGCCGACATGAGGGGAAAAAAAAAGGGAAATCTGGGGGAAATATGGGGAAATCTGAGGAAATGTGGGGTTTTTGATGAGTTTTTCCCCCCAGGTTTTAAACAACCCTAATTAGTGTTTAAATACATCATAATACATCAAAAAATACAAAACGAATGTCTACATATCAAGGGACATTGCTTGAGAGGGGTTCACCTACTCATTGTGGGTGTGCAAGTTGTGTAAAAATTGATGTAATATGATCTACTTAAGTTGTATCCTCATAAATTGCACATCTCACAACTAAAAGTACATGAAAATAAGCAAATAAGATACATACCATACCAATTTAGTCAATCAAATATTAAATAACTATATTTTTTCAATTTTTTATATATTTTCTTTATTTTTTAAATTTTTGTCATTATTTACAATAATATAATAGTTATATACTTAAAATCATAATTTCAAAAAAAATCAATCTGCTTTTATTTATTTTTTTAATTTGTAGAATAGTTACAGTTTCATAGTTAATATTTACTAAAATAAAATATTTATTTCATTTTTTCAATTTAAAAAAAAATGAATTTTTTTCTCCCATGTCTTGCAGCATGGGGGAAATATCGAAAAAATTTGAAACGTTTTCCCCATGTCACTGACATGTCATCCATGTCGCAAACTCGCTCGACATGAGGGTAAAAACGCAATCTAGTGATTTACATCCCAATTTCGCCAACATGTTGGGGAAATTGCAAACCATGTTTGTTACTAGTAGTTGTCGGCTACTAATGATATTTTAAGAATTATCTCAAGGAAATGCATTGATTTTATGAGTTTTCTTCTTAGAGAAGTCAAGAATCTTAAGGATGACATTGTACTACTAAAGGAATTTGGCTCCGGTGTGACAGATTGGCAAATCACATGGCATATGATACGATTGGGTAAATAAATAGAGTTTACTATGTTACGACTAAACAGCATAACAGATAAACAAAGAAAAATGATTATCCAAGACCTAAGAAAAAAGAAAACTACGTGTAGCAAGACTAAATTAAAAATGTATTATTTCAAGGAATTACGAAAATGTACCAAAAGCCAATTTCAGCATTTGCTTTGCTTAGTTGCATATAGCATCAATATATATATATATATAAATGATTAATAGTATCCTGTGCTAGAATTTTAGCCAACGTAAGAATACAAAGAAAATGTAGCTTTGTAATGCCTCTTTGATCCCTACGAGAACAACCGCTTCCTTCATCATAAAGTAATAATTATAGAATGGAATGAAGATAGAGAACAAACTAGTGATAAATAACAACCACCACTGATAACTCTTAACAACACGGCAAAACTATATAAACCAATTATAAAATGAATTGGACTTGATTTCACACCTTTAGACCTTGGCTCCCTTGAGGAAGATAACTATCACGTTTGACCCAAGAG
>JAUPMG010000001.1:15889596-15915472 GCA_031762675.1 Pachysandra terminalis
GAGGAAGAGAAAAAGAGAGAATAAAATAAGAAAAGTGTAGACCTAAAACCCAGATCTGGTCATGCTATATATATATATACATAAATTTTTCTAATCTTTCTAATTGTTGTAAACAATAAAGGTATTAGAGACAAACCAGTAAAAGAAAGATGAAGGAGAAGAGGAAGGGGAGGAAGAGAAAAAGAGAGAATAAAATAAGAAAAGTGTAGACCTAAAACCCAGATCTGGTCATGCTATATATATATAACTGAAAATAAAATAAAGTTAAAGTACAATTTCACCCCTTACTAGAACTATCTAACAGTTGTTTTGCGCAATCAACAACCAAAACACTAATTCCTGCCCTTAACACCTAGATTCTGATTTTACTAGTTTAATACACTCTGAAGTAACTAAGAGAAAGCTTCCATTTTTCTGTTTAAAGTAACTCGGAAAATAACTGATTATGGTACTATTGCAGTTATTTTCTTTCAAAACCATAGACTTTCATAAAAAAAAATTCTTAATTCTTGCTTTGGTTTGCAGTACCTTAATCTACCCAAGATTTTAAAAATCCTGGAAGCATGCCTCTGCAACATATAATATCTGTAAATAGAAAAATTGTCAACACAATATTGTCTACTAATGACATGATTCCTTTGTCAAAGACTATGATACCTTCCAAATTAAATTGTCTGAAAAATATGGGGAGACAATCAGCGGAATAATTCTTTTCACTCTATAGGTTCAATTAATTCTAAAGGATGAAAAGAAATTAACGTGATAATGATAGTGACAGATATTATAGATCAAGTCAGATCACCTCATAGGCAGATGGATCAAGCTTGAAATGAGTGGGAAGATCAGATCTGAAAACACCACTTTCAAGGCACTCCACATGACCACCTATATATGTCTCACTCTCCAGGGGATGGTTATTGTAGAACTTCTCTGGATCAGCTTGGTGCTTATTAGGGCATATAACATTTGCCTTGTATGCCTGTAATTGTTACTAATACAAAATTATGCATGAGACAATTTGAAGTCTTCCCATAAACATACAAACCAGAAAAGCTTAAGTGAAACACTGGCAAGATTAGAGATAAAAATAAAATTTAAAATTACCAATAAAACTGTTCCTGAAAACTCACCTGGACCATAAGAAGCATTTCACAAAGGGTTCCACTTCCTTTGCGCAAAACCTCATCGGGAGGCATGGGTATTATAGTAGCAAGAGAGAAAATGAATGGATGAACATAGGTCATGTACAAGTAGTATGTTGAAACAGCATCCGATACAGAATAAGAAGCCATCGTCTGAAAAAGTACTATTAAACCATCCTCAGAAATATCCTCGTGAAGTTAATAAACAAAAAGTACTGATTTTCAATAACAAAAATCCAAAAACATCTGACTACCTGTCACAAAGGATAAGATCTTAAAATAGCAATTCACGCCGCACAAGTGCATGTAGTAGGAGCTAAGAAAATTGTAAAATGCCTCAAAAATAAAGGGCTCGTCTCTTGATATAAGAGGAGGTAAAGAATTATAGAAAGAAAAAAAAAAGGTCCCACTGATTGATTCAAAATTTGAGAAGCTTCTCAAGTTTTAACATTTTAAGGAAGAGCGAACACTAGGTCTTGGCACTAAGTTCCAATAGCAACTCAACCAATGTAGGATCTACTGATACATAATTATACCCACAACCATGAGTATGGAACCACGTCAATTAAATATTGTCCCACATTAAGTTCCAAAAACAGGTTCACCAGTGCCACAACTACCTGATTGTCCTGGCACCATTTCCCCTACTATTATTATATCCATTAAATGGGCAGCAATTGCCAAATGATGTTAAGTTTAACTCCTCTTGACATATTCTTCCTGAACTATGTGCTAAGTTAAGGCAATGATAAATTGAAATCATCAAAATATATATGGACAAAATTACTAAATATAATATTTTACCTCTATTATTAAATTCTAACCAAATCTTAGTAGTTGGAATAAGACATTTTGTTGTTGTTGTTGTTGTTGTTGTTGTTGTTGTTGTTGTTGTTGTTGTTGTTGTATGACTAGAAATTACTTTAAATCACTCTCCTAAATGTATATGAGACAGCCAGAGTAGCCCCAATAGAAGATGAAATAAGGAAAACTAGGTTGAGATGGATTGGGCATGTAATATGAAGTGTAAGATGTAAGAGGGAGTAATATTGAAGGATCAAAAAGGGATAAAAGAATATCAAAAAGGACATGAATGAAATTAGTAAGTAATGGATTTAATACACATGATTTGACCGAAGAACTGGTTTTTTGATAGATTGGGATGGCAAAACAAGATTAACATTGTCGACCCAACTAGTTGGATGACATTTTGTTGGTGTGTATTTGTTTTTTTTTTTTGAGAAGTATTATTTTCAATAAATAGATTATTAGATGTTACCATCACATTCAAGACATAACGGAATAATTAGATAACGACGTATCCACTGCACACCTATTTTCACATAAAGAGAGATATTGAGGAGATGTTGACCAAAAATCAGAATTTGATGGCTTAAGCGAAAAAGCTACTAGGGTATGACATGACTGTTGTATTCTACTTATGCTAGAAGGAAAATTGTATAACTATTAGACATAATATGAAGTATAGAAATGATGGACAATTAAGAAGAATACATTCATAGCATGAATTAGATTAGGATGTTGAGATATATGTGAGGAAGACATCAACTAGTAGGGGTAAAAGGCATTCAATTTAATGATTTATGTGAGGAAGACATCAACTAGTAGGGGTAAAAGGCATTCAATTTATTTTTAGTAAATAATATGTTAATAAAAACTTAGAATCCATTATTGGTTTAACTTCACCAATGTTGTTTTGTAGTGCCACATCTTTTTTGAATTATCAACCCAAATAGGTAAAGAAGGGTTACACTAGGTTAGATGCCAAAATATGCCTTCCTTAGTTCCCTTAAACTATGGATTCTAGTTTCTAAACCGTGATTTCAATCTTCCACCATGGCTTTCTCTAGAAACAACATTTGGCAACAAGACGTGGTTGTAGTGATGAGTGCAAAGGTTGGCTAGAGATTTCTCTAGACCCAATGCAATGCAATGCAATGACACCTGGTTTGTAGGAACATCAACAAGGATTTTCACATAGAGCTGGGCATGTGCGAGTAAAGAAGCTAGTCCAAGAAAGTACGTTCTTTAATCTTAGCCTTCCCTGACCGAAATCGCTCCCTGTAACTTCGGGAGAAGAGGTGCCCCCTCACAAAGGGGATAACGGTGACCAGGCCTGGGTGAACTTGACGTAGGTCTCCTATCCATATTCGACAGCTTAGGGCGTGGTGGAGATAAGTTAAGAGCGGGGACTTCTTGAAATTATGGCCCTTGACAGGGAAAATATTAGAGTCAGTGGAAGCAACGAAAAGAAGGAAAATTAAAATAATGCGACTGCAAAAGACTAAATGGAAAGGGGACAAGGCTGAAAAGGTTTATGTGTCTAACTTTTCTAAACGGGAAAAGGTACTAATAGGCATTGTACAGAAATAAATCAAATAGTAGTAGATATAGACATGAAAGAGAAGTTCTAGGTGTAAGAAGAACCAAAGATAGACTATTGACAATTAAATTAGTAATAAGAATACTGAATTTGATGTTCGTTAACAACCAATAATCATGAAATACAAAAAACAAAAGATCAAAATATGCACACAGATTTACGTGGTGCGACGAAGTGCCTACATCCACGGGAGAGAAGTTTCCACTATACCATGAAACGAATTAGGATTACAACTTATATCTCCAACCTAGTATATGGAAATTCCCCAATACGCCCTTACCATACCCTTGGATAGAGATTAGTGAATATGAGCCACTAATAATTATAGGGGAGCACTTAAATGGCTAGGAAGGAAAAGATAGTGAGCGTGGGTATGATAGAGTTCATGAAGGGGAAAGCTTTAGAAATAGAAATAAAATGGGGAAAGCAACCATTGAGTTTGAATTGGCCTACGATCTTGCACTAAGGAACACAATTTTAGATGGGAATAGGAGCAAGGCAAATTTTGAAGAGACCCATAATGTAGTCACATGTCTTTCAAGCAAGCCTTCCCTTACCTCTCCACTATCACAAGTCAATAAAGAATGAATTAAATATTGGGATTGATAGCTAGGTTTTAAAAAGCTCATGTGCAAAGCCCATGGAGGACATACACATATAGAGACAAAATGCATGAAAAAATAAAAATGTTTATCAAAAGTCTTCCTTTAAGGCTTTAAGAAAATCTTCAATGCAATTCAGCCAGTTGTAAATACCAAAATCAATAGCCTTATGTATCTGGAAAGCAATGCTGGATAAATTCTTACAATGAATCACCTAATTTATAAAGGTCAAAAAAATTTCTACCTAATTTCCTCTGTACAGAAGAGGGAAAATCAGTTAATGCAATTTCACAAGGAGAGTAAAAACAGAATTACTAGATCTCTATGTGAAAGATGAGCTTCCAATAATGATAGGACCACATCAAGGATCAGCTATGACTCTTATCCTTTTCCTTTAATTATGGATGAATTATTAGCTCATATTGAAGCAAAGGTGCCTTAGAGATTATTAGTAAATGATGCGATTCGGGTGGAAACTATGGAGGGAGTAAAAACAAAACTAGAACTACGGAGGGATGCCTTGGAATTTAAAGTTTTTAAATAAGTCAAGTTAAAACTATGGAACATAAATTTAGCACAAATGATAGTAAAGATAAAGCAATGATATGAATCAAGAAACAAGAGATTCCAAAAAGCAATCACTTCTTTTATCTTGGTTCAATTATCCATAACAAGGGGGCATTAATGAGAATGTTGCCCATAGAATTAGAGCTGGGTAGCTTAAGTGGAGAGGCACTTCTAAAGTGTAATGTTATGTGCCACTTAAGCTTAAAGGTAGACTCCTTAGGATGAGTGTTGTTGAGAAGAGGATATTGAGATGGATGTATTAGAAGACCAGGAAAAATAAGATAAGAAATGAACACAATTGAAATTGTCTAGGAGTTGCCCAAATAGGATATGAGACAAAGGAAGGTGCAAGCGGATGCTTACTGAAGGATCTAACAACGAGAGGAAGACCACAAAAATTTGAATGGAGTCGGCCGGAATTGATTTAAATACATATTATTTGACCTAAGATACGGTTTTTGATAGATTGTAATGGCAAAATCGGGTTCATGTTGCCGATCCAAATTAGTTAGTATAAGGCATTTTGTTGTTGGGTATGATTCATGTAAAAAATGATTGCCTCAGAATTTTTTGGAGTAAATAGAAGGATTCCAGCACATTCAAGGATATAAAGAACATGGGAGAAAGGTGCTGGATTCATGGTTTGATATCTTTTCGAAATTTAGCGAGTGTTCCCAAAAATTTCCTTTTCAAAAGGTCCCAAAATTTCCCTTGCACCAATATTTCCCTTATCTTTAAATTTTTCCCAATAACATTTACAAGCATTACTGTAATTATGCAAAATCTCCTTCAAAACTTCCTTTCCTTGAAAGTGTAAATTTTCCCTCAAAAATCAAAATTTAGACCCTTGGAAATCAACGTAATTACTTGATTAAAAGAAACCTCCGGTAAAAGAATCAATGTGGTGGATATTTTCACATCAGGTGCTATATATATAGCGAGTGGCACGCATGTTGTCTCTTTGCATATTTTATTCATTATATACAGCTATTCAGTCCTTTTGAGTGCATATCCCAAAGAACTTTCCATTTCATATAGCAAAATAAAAAGGGACATGGGATCAACAAATGGTAAAGTTAAGGGGGTTGTATCCAGGATCTGGGATCCATGCCCACCTGCACCAGTGTGTGTGCGTCTTGCGGCTTATCATCCTTCCATTGATCACAAAAATAATAATAATAATAATAATAATAATAATAATAAATCATGTTTAAAATATAAGTATTCAAAAGTAATACAGTAAACACTTCTTAAATTTATTGGGCACCATCATGCTATTGGACTTTTGAAATGTTCATTCTCATAGCACGCTCTAGATAACAAAGTCAAGAATCCGACTAGCATGATTTTGAATTGAAAAAGCAGCCATGAAGTAGCAGTGTATATATGCTAGACAACTCCCTTCCTTGCAAGATCAGTATGTAGTCCTGTTCGTCATTCCATACTGGCTTGTATGTTTACGTTTCAGTTTAATAAAATCATATTTCAACAAGGATCATGCTACCTTGCCCAGAGTCATGAACTTCCAGAACTACCCAGACAATTCAAGAAATGTGGAAAGGAGTGAGCAGACAACCTGCAGAACAGGTAACTGCAGAGGATAACGAAGATTGATAAACAAGTAGGTAATCTGTGTTTGAGGTTGTCCAGCCATATGTTCTCTATTGACTGGGTGTTCAGAGAAAGGCCATGACATCATTGGTCCTGGTTTCATTTTCCTTTCAATGATGTCAGCATTTTAAGTTCATCATATCCACTGCTCCAGACCACACAGTGTTTTGTAAATAACACACCATTTCCAATCATTTATACCTGGGGCTGTTCCTTGGCAAAGCGAACCATATCCTCAGGATTCACCTCCAGTGGATCATAACCCAACTTAGCCTTTGTAACAGCCTAAAAGCAAGAGAAAGCAGATAAATAAAGTTTCCAAATTAGTAATAATGGTAGATAATAATGACACAATAACAGAACAGAAAGAGTAGCAGATGAATAAAATTTCCAAGTTAATAATGACAAAAGTAAGAACAGAAATTATGTGGAAAGTTATATAACAGAGTATAATACAAATCCTAGCTTTGATATAATCCACTATTGGAATAAGAGAAATGTCAACAACTATCATGAGTTATGTCCTGACATCATTTTCATTTATGATACCCCATCTCTGTTGTTATCCTTTGTCCAGCACTCGAAAAATCACATACAAATGTTGTCATTTATGCATTCCAAACATTATAAAACATCAATATTCATTCTTTAATTTCACAATGCATTCATTGCGTGAAATTTGAAACGCTAATACAAGGTTTAGCACATGGTGACACACAATTGATGATACTAAAACGTATAAATGATTATTAGTATCCTGTGCTAGAATTTTAGCCAACGTAAGAATACAAAGAAAATGTAGCTTTGTAATGCCTTTTTGATCCCTATGAGAACAACTGCTTCCTTTATCATAAATCAAGTAATAATTATAGAATGGAATGGAGATAGGGAACAAACTAGTGATAAATAACAACAACCACTGATAACTCTTAACTGCAAAACTATATAAACCATTTATTAAATGAATTGGACTTGATTTCACACCTTTAGACCTTGGCTCCCTTGAGGAAGATAACTATCACGTTTGACCCAAGAGAAACAATCCAGATGGCAAGCAAATTTAGCACGGCATTCTCCCTGATTCTTGTCACATTGAAATCCTACCTCCTGCAAGTCCAATAACATAATCAAAGTATCAAGCATACAACAGGCACCTGAAAATGAACTGAGATTAACAACCAAAAGAAAAGCATTTCCTAAGATGCAAAAATGTGACAAGATAATAAATGGATTTAAGAATTTAAAGTAGGGGAAGAAAAAGGATAGACCGACCCAAAGACAATGCAAACACGTGCCAAATCATAATATCAGTATATATCAGACTAGATGAGTGTCTTACAAACATGGCATCCTGGTGATGATTCTTCAGGAAATCTAACGAAAAGTAAAATCTTCCTGGCATGAACTTTTGAGTTTTTGGTTTGATATTAATAATAAAAAACCAACCAACAGGTGTAGTTATAGTTTACCAAGCACAAGCTAAAATCCAACTGGACAACAAAAAGAAAATAAAGAAAAATATCTTAACTTGATAACGACAAAGAAGAAAGAGTTAATAAAAAACAGAGTGCACTAAATATGTATCCAGTGGTAGTAAAATATACAAAGAAACCGTCTTTATAGAAAGTATCTAAGTCTGAAACCACTGCTCAAGTTGCATAGTGTTGCACATTGTACATGATATAGGTGACTAGCAACAGGAACAGCTAAACAGGAAGAAAGCAAAGAAAAGGAAACGGAAGAAAGAAGCAATTTCTTTGATAATCTAAAAAATAATAAAACTAACAAAGGAGGGATAGTTCAAGTAAGCCAAAATGCCAAATCTTTGTGATATGAGATAACTATAAGCACACTAATCAGAATAAGTTTCTTACCTTACTCATAATTATTCCATGATGGGCTGCTCTACTTTCTAGGAATGGCCAGTCAAAAAAATCTCCATTGTAGGTTACATAAATACCAGGCTTCACCTCTTGCATATGGGCAAACCAGTGTCCAAGGAGCTCTTTCTTAAAGGCAGAAAAAATCATATTGCATCAGACATGTACATCAGAAACCAAGGCACATCAAACAAATGAAGACAACATTACCTCATTTTTCACATTTTTAACTTTGAAACACCCATCAAATTCTGGTTTTGGAGTGTACTCCAAATCTTCTATGTCTTCCCCAACACACTGGAAGAAAATGCAGGATCCTTGAATAAATCATTAGTTCTCATAAACAAACTTGACAAAACTGATTAATCTATAGGTTGCAACATTATTACAAGAATACCCAACAAGGAAACAGAAACATTGGCCCCAATTACTCATCCCTACTGTTCACCTGAAACTATCATTAGCACCAAATATTGTAAGGAATATCAAGTTTCCTCTGTAAGACAGAGATGCAAGACAGAGTAAAATATGGCAGAACATGGAAGAATATCCAAACAGATCTAGTTCTGGTGGCACAATAAAATCTGCTTTCTGGTATTATATCAATCATGAGAATCCTTTCCAAGTAAAGAGCAATGATGAACGGTATATGAGCAGTAGGCTCAAGGGGTCTTATCTTAGCCTCCAGTTTTCCATAGGTCATGATCGACAACTTGGAAGACGTAAATACTGCTCAAGGGGTCTTATCTTAGCCTTCAGTTTTCCATAGGTTAAGATCAACAACTTGGAAGATATAAATACATTCAGTGCCAACAAAATTTGGGAACCGAAATATCTCTAATTGCCACATTATTACAGACAGGCACTCTCTTAAGCAAGCACGGAAGAATAAACAGTAATTAACGGCCAACAGTGTTTCTGATAAATACCAAGGCCTTTATGTCCAGGATATCTTCCAAAGTTTACTTAAGCTTTCCCCAAAGAGGAGCTCAGTCCTGCAACTTTCATTTGAAAACCATCTGCCTTCAGAGTATTGTGGCCTTTCTCCAGTGGACAGCCTCCTTGGATAAGATTCCATATTCGACCATTTTGTTTCTTGGATAAGTAAAAAGATGTTGTATTAATCTAATATTATAGAATCAAATGGACCAAGCTAGCAATATGTATAAACAATGCTAGCCTGTTCCAATTCCTATTTACACACACCTGATTGCATTTCAAGTATTAACAAGAGAACATGAAATCCAATCCTTTCAACTCAGAGAGAACTACTGACCAGCGGAATAGAATCCTTAGGACATAGTTGTTGATACCAACCTTTTATTTTCCAAACCTTTAAGAACGTACTGGTTCCTCTTTCTTCAATAAACCAACAAATAGCATCTTATCTCAAGGAAATGGACTATAACAAATGCAACCTTTGCAAATAGGAAGTAGAATCAATCAATCATCTCCTTCATCTCCCTCAAGCACAATTTTGTTTATGCTTAGATATTTATACTGCTTTGGAGCTTATGTCCAAGTGGATCTGTTGGCTGCTTTGGAAGGAAAGGAATCATTTTATCCTCGAGAACAAGGAGAGAGACCCAATGTAAGTGTGAGTAGCATGCTCAAAGACTTCTATCCCACTGGCCTCCGGTGGTAGGTTATTGGCGCTTAAATCTATATGATAAAAAAGCCTCCGCTAGCTTTCGATTTGCTCCTTCGCTATTATCCCAATTTTATATATTTTTTGTACAAGGGACTTGGCCCTTTTTCCTTTTATATAGGTACATACATACATTCATATATATAGACCGATAGAGAGAAAGATGTTTTCTTTTTGTTGGATTTTTGAACCTTTTTCTCTCACCATTACTTGACATAAGGGTTTTCAGGAAAATCAAAATTCCCCTCCCTTTGCATTTGAGTTTGTCTTTGAATTGATATTGCACCAACACTACTTTGGTTAGCTATCACTTCTTCCATAAGTATACATGTAAAGGTTGAAATTTGCTGGGTTGGAAATCCAATAAAGAAAAAGAAAGAGTAGGCATCTGGAAAGGTTGTCCGGGAGGTTCTTCATCCATTTGTGCATCAAAAGAGAGCAGATTGAGCAGGTATGACATGGAACCGTACATGCACATCCTTCATTGTTTTATTCTTAATTCAATTATAACTTATTATCTTGATTGGTCTACTCTCTTTCTATACAAGATAATATATTAAGGAGAAGACCGATGCACTAATCTTGTGCCTAGTAAGGCATAACAGTTGGACTAGGATCTTTCTAGATCCCTGTAGTGCCCTATAAAAGAGATAAGCAGAGATCTTTACCCTTTCCTCTGTTCTGTTCTCACAATCCTGCACGTTTCTTGTCTTCTACAAGCTTCTCTTGGGCATTTATCAAACCAGCTTGCAAATCTCCGCTTTACAAGTGCATGCCAGCATATGTGAAATGAACTTAGTTGTGGATGCTAGGTTCAAGTGTGGACCTAGATGTCAGACTCGTCTAACCCCAAATCTTAGTTTATCTTGACTCAACCCAGTATACTGTTTAGTTTAAGCTTATTTAGGCTAAGTAGTACTAGTACTATAATACAGACCAATACATATAGATAATACCATAATATAGCCATACCAATACATAGACACAGTTTCCATTCACTTGGAATGTTTTAAACTAGATGTCATGTCTGATACAAATTTCATACCCTTATTGCTGTTTTGTCATGTCGATACAGGTACATTAGGGTAAAGGATAAAGAGAAGAGTCTGTGTAAGATAGATGCTAGCTCGTAAACCAAGAACATGATACGAGTGACGTGATATTTACAGATTTCTGACAGGTGCTTAACCTGTCACCACTTAACCTGACAGGTGCTTCTCTCCTTATTTACAGATTTCTTCACTTAACCTGCTGCCATTTGGATACATTATCTTTTGAAATACTTGCTGCCTGTTTGTTCGCTAAAAGTTAGAAATACTAAGCACTGGCTTCAGTACAGGAGGAGAAAAGTGAGGGTTAATAGAGCCCACGATGGGGGTGCTTCAGTGGGTGGTGCAAGGAAGGCGCCGCTAGGTGAGGGTCTTTAGTTTCTATCTTGACAGTTTTGGGGGATGGGTGGTTCGTGGTTAGTGTTTTATGAATATTCTGAGTTGGAACATTAGGGGGCTTGGGAAAGCTCATAAAAGACAGGCGGTGCGTGATTTGTGCTCTCGGGTGAGGCCTAATATTCTTGTCCTACAAGAAACTAAATGTGAAATTATCCGTTTAAGTCTGGTTAGGCGTCTTTGGAAAGGTAGGGGTTTAGAATGGGAGTGTCTTCCGTCGTCTTTTATGAGCATCGGGGGGTATCGTGGTGATCTAGGATACAGAGATAGTGTCAGGGAAAGTCTTAAAAGTGGGCAGTTTTTCCGTTTCTGTTAAATTCGCTGATTTAAGTGACGGTTTTGAGTGGGTCCTTTCCGGTGTTTATGGTCCTAATTGTCGTAGGAGAAGAGTATTGTTCTAGGAGGAAATTAGGGAGGTGAGTTCTTTATGTAAAGTCCCTTGGTGCATGAATGGGGATTTTAACGTTGTTAAAAGTGTGGATGAAAGAAGTAGTGGTCGTACGGCTGATTGTTGTATGCGGGAGTTCTCGAGTCTTATCCAGATCTAAGTTTATTGGACTACCTGATGTGCGGTGGTTGGTTTGCTTGGTCTAATGGTCAGGAGATTGTTATTTGGAGTCGTTTGGATAGATGCTTGGTGTCGTCTAGTTGGGATGATCATTATCCGGCTATCACTCTTGCAACTCTAGAGAGGCCTACTTCAGATCATTGTCCTCTTTTGGTCTCCTCGGGTAATCTGAGGCATGGTCCTTCCCCCTTTAGGTTTGAAAATATGTGGCTTACTTCTAGGGATTTTAAAGATAAAGTTGGTAAGTGGTGGGCCGAGGTCGAGAGGCAGCCGTCTGATTGGCGTGGCTTTCTCTATATGAAAAGTTTGAAGTATCTGAAGAGTCAAATCATAGTTTGGAATAAGAGGGAATTTGGGTATCTTACTAATAAAAGAGAGACCTCATTGGTGTGATTAGTGGCATAGATGTAGCAGAACATAATAGAATCATCTCCAGTGAGGAATTTGAGGAGAGGAAGGGGGCTAAAGATCAACTTGAGGTGCTTTTGAAGCAAGAAGAGATCAGTTGGAGACAAAAATCGAGAGCGATCTGGCTTAAGGAGGGTGATGCTAATACCAGATTTTTTCATAAAGTTGCTAATGGTCGAACGAGAGTTAACTTACTAGAGGGGTTTCAGGTCGGAGGAGAGTTTGTTGAGGATCCTGTTAGAGGATTGAGGCGGCAATTACGGAGTTCTATTCAGCCATATATAGGTCTGAGCAGGATCTATGCTTTGATGTGTCAAATCTGGGTGGCCAGAGATTATCGGTTGAACAAGCAGCCTGGTTGGAGCCTTGGAGCAACCTTTTGAGGTCCAAGAAATCAGGGATGCTGTTTGGGAGTTGGGTAAGGATAAATCCCTGGGGCCGGATGGATTTTCGATTGCCTCTTTTCAGGAATGTTAGGAGATAATGGTTAATGACCTTGTTGGGGTTTTGCAGGTGTTCTATCTGAGCGGGATTGTAAATAAATCAGCGAATGCCACTTTTATTGCACTTATTCCTAAGAAACAAGGGGCTAGGGAGCTTAAGGATTTTAGGCCAATCAAATTGACTACCAGCCTTTACAAAATTATTGCTAAGGTGCTTTCCTCGCGTTTGAAGACGGTAATTGGTAAACTAGTGTCCTTGAATCAAAGTGCGTTATTGCAGGGAGGCAGATTTTGGATAGTGCTCTTATTGCTAATGAAGTTGTTGATGATTGGAAAAGAAGTGGGAAGGAAGGTTTGATACTAAAATTGTACTTGGAGAAAGCGTATGATCGTGTGGAGTGGCAGTTCCTAGATAAGGTCCTTGAATGGAAGGGTTTCGGACTTAGATGGAGGAGTGGGATTGCAGGTTGTATTCGTAATGTAGTTTTCTCCTTCCTACGGAATGGTAGTGTGGTGGGTCAAGTGCCTGCTTCTCGTGGTCTGAGACAAGGGGACTCGCTGTCCCCTCTCCTGTTTACCCTAGTAGCCGATGTCCTTAGTTGTTTCCTAGCGCGAGGGGAGGAATTGGGGATCATTTCGGGTTTTCAGATAGGTTGGGATCGCGTTTGCATCTCCCACTTACAGTACGTGGGTGACACCCTCCATTTTTTACATGCGGATGAAGTCCAAGTGTATTGGATTAAATCCATTATCAAATGTTTTGAGATGGTTTCGGGCCTTAAGGTTAATATGGATAAAAGTAGTCTTGCGGGTTTGAACTTGTTACAGGATAGAGTGGAGACGTTTGCTTTAGTCCTTGGGTGTAGAGTGCAGTGTTGACCTTTGACATATTTAGGGCTTCCCTTAGGGGGGGGGGGGGAACCCTAAAGCGCCTAGTTTTTGGGATCCAGTGATTTCCAAGGTTGAGCAGAGATTGGCCACTTGGAAAAAAGGTCATCTTTCGTTGTGAGGTAGGATCACCTTAATTAAAGCTGCTTTGGCCAATATTCCGGTTTATTACCTATCCATGTTCAAAGCTCCTAATAAGATGGTGAAGCGTATTGAAATACTACAGAGGGATTTTCTATCGGAAAGGGTTATGGGGGGTGAGAAGAAGAGTCATCTGGTTAGGTGGGATACTGTGTGTAAGCCTAGGGAGGAGGGGAGTCTTAACCTAGGTAATATTGTTGGGTATAACACAGTCGTCCAGGGAAAATGGTTATGGAGGTTAAGTAAGGATAGAGATTCATTATGGCGGAAGGTCATTCACAGTTTATTTGGTTGCCATTGTAATGGTTGGGACAGTAATCCGTCTACTAGATGCCACAATTCTAGTGTCTGGAGAGAGGTCTCCTCCTTGTCTCCTTCCTTTATGTGTCATGTTCGTTTTTGTATTGGGGATGGTCGTTCGGTTCGTTTTTGGCATGATTTGTGGTGGGGGGAGTCTATTCTAGCGGTTCGTTTTGCCCGTCTCTTTAGGGTGGTCTCTTTTCGGGGTTTGGGTGCTCTGGTTTCGGAGGTGTTAACTTGGTCTGGTTCAAGTCTCGTTTGGAACCTTCCGTTCCGCCGTGATTTGCGTCATCCTGAGTTGGCTGAGTTGGGTTCCCTTTTTGTTGAGTTGGATGGTGTCTTTATTGGTTCAGAGGTCAGGGATCATCGGGTTTCGTGTCCATGTAGTAGTGGTTTCTTTTCAGCTCGGTCTTTCTCTGCAGTCTTGTGGCCTCCAGTTTCCTCGTCTTCCTTCCCGTTCTGTTCGGAGACCATTTATCCCTCCCAAAGTTAAGGAGTTTGTCTGGTCTACTCTTCTGTATAAGATTAACACCTGCGACCATCTTCAAAGGAGGTGGCCGTCCTATGCGCTTTCTCCCCATGTACGTGTTATGTGTAGAATGGAAGGAGAATCTGTTGAACATCTTTTCATTCATTGCTCGGTGGCCACAAAGGTATGGTCCTTCTTTCTTCGTCAGTTGGGGGTTTTTTGGGTGTTGCCAGTTGGGATTGGGGATTTGCAAGGCCAATAGCAGTTCCCGGGTCTGGGGATTAAGGGGAAACTGATGTACCAGGGGGTGTGGCATGCGATCCTTTGGGACCTATGGGGTGAAAGGAGTTCTAGAATTTTCAAGGATCAGTACAGATCTACAGATTCCATTATTTTGGCGATACTGTCATTGATTTGTTCATGGATGGTGGTCCTTCCTAATTTTAGAGGGATCTCTATGTCCGCTCTCCTTACGAGTTGGCCTGAGTATGCTTCTTTGTCTCCTTTGGTGCAGCCAGTGGTGGCTCAGTGGGTGTCGCCTCCTGTGGGGTGGGTAAAGGTGAATTTTGATGGTGCTTCCTCTGGTAATCCAGGGCCATCTGGGATTGGGGGGGGTTAGATCTCACGAGGATCAGATTATTCACGCATTTTCCGGCTCGGTAGGAGAGGGCAAGTCTACGAGGGCGGAGGTATTGGCACTCCTCATGGGTTGTAGGGAGGCCGTCCGTTTGGGACATACCCATGTGGTGTTTAAGGGTGACTCATCAATGGTAATCTCTTGGATGTCTGGGCCGATCTCTTGCCCTTGGCGTTTCGTTCATCTTGTCAGATTGGCTAGGCATTTGAGACGTGGGATCCAAGCATCTTTTTCCCATACTCCCAGGTCTGGGAATGGGTTGGCAGATCGGTTGGCTAGAGATGGCATTGTCAGAGAGGTGATGTTTACGGGGATACCTACGTCTGAGATGATCGGAGTTGGAGGATGATCAGATTTTTTCCTGTCTTGTTGGCTTCGCGGCTTGGAGGGCTTTTGTATCATATTCTTTGCTGTTGTTTGTTTTTGTTTGTTGGTTTTTTACGTTTTTCTGTCTTCTGTTCTATGATTGTGTTCTGGTTTTTGGTTTGGTGCTCTTCTTGTGCGCCTGCTTTTTTCCTTGTTCTGACTTGTATTTCTCTTTCTCTTATATATATGCTGGTTAATCATAAAAAAAAAAATACTTGCTGCCCCTTAAGTGATTCATTTAGATATTCAATTATAATTATCTGTAAATCAGAATACTCACCCTTTATTTCTAACATTTGACCCAAGAAAGAAGGCCAACAAACTTACCAGAGCAGAATTTTACCATCTCCTGAGGAAAACACCAATCCAATATCAGAGGATATCAAGAAGCTCCATGTCTTTTGCCACTCCATAACATCAATTTTTGTTGCACATTCATGTATTATCCTTTTGCCACTCTGAGTCATGTTGAGTAGCCTCTGGAGCTTGTGAAGCAAATGGTTGAGCAATATTGATCAGAAAAAGTTTACAGCACTTTGGAACACTTTTGAGCCCCTTTTGCTATTCTTTGGGATTGCTAAAAGGATAGAAACAGGCGAATCTTTGATAGCAAGAACTTCAGTTATGATGTTGTGGAAAAAATTGCTCTGAGATCAATTTTCCACCGAGGCTTTTGGGGTATAGAGGTTATGCTGTTCTCTTCAGACTAGAATTCCAATACTTCTTTTACCTTTTTTATTATCTCCAGCTAGCATGCTTCTTATTTTAAGAAATTTTTAATTCATAGTAGTTAGTATTTGTTTAATACACACTTATTTACGGATCAGAAAAGTCAAAAAAAAAATTGAAATACGATGTATGATGTTTCACTAGTTTGAAATATATACCACTTGGACTGACTAGCTTAAACAACGGGATATTTCATGCTTAGTGCTTTGGTCTAGGCCACCTTTTACATGAACACGCCCACAAAGGAAAAACCAATTTTCCTCCAACTTTCTTAGTTAGCGAGTGCTTCCTAAGAAGCTGAAAAAAAAACAATATAAAAGTAAATTTTATTTCTGATTCAAAGGAAAACCTTAAACACCCTTTTTGGCTCCTTCTGCCAAACACATCTATCATATCCATCCCTGAAAGTGAAGGTTTCTTTTTTTTTTTGGGCAGCTATGAAGAACAAATCCTTCTCCTCTTCCACATGCATTACTTTTATAATTCGCTTACACACTTATTTGAGCATTTGCAAAAAAAAACTTATACATATATTGCAGATGATAAGAATCCCATGTAAGTTACTTCTATTGTGCAAAGAAATTACAGAAAAATCAACTTTATTATACGCACCTCTCTGTTAATTATCAGGTACCCTTGGCCATCAACCATATATGATATCATCATTATGAGATCATATTCTGCATCTGGAAATTTCAAGGGAAGTTTTGTTGTCTCGATATCAAAAGCACAAACATGAACTTCAGCACGTTGTAGAAGATCCATCCTTTTCTCTAGCATAACACCAGTACTAGATACGGTAACATCGTACCACTGACCAGACCTCACATCTGCATGGAATAAAACATTTAGCATGATAACTAGTAAACAAAGCAAAAGCTTAGATCATTATAAACTCCAGAACTATACAGAAAAATCAGGCTCCATAACTAACTAAGAAATCACCATTATCAATGGCAAAGCGAACATGATACGGAACATCATACTCGCGGAGTTCAGTAATACAATCTACAAAATCTTGAAGCCTTTGCTTGCTGCAGGTCATAAACAAAGCATCCTTAGCACCGAGGAAATAGCATTGTGCAATCACTTTACATGAGATGTAAAAACCTAGCCACAATGCTCAAAGAGAAATTGCAGAAACGAGAGTAACTTTTTTCATATAGAAATTAAGCAACATAAAGCCTGAGATTTTTTTTTTTTTTTTTTTATGACTTTAAAGCCTGAGATTGTTTTGCTCCATCCAAATGGTGTCATGGATCTGAACAATTGATTTTTACCTTTTCCCAGATAATATGGATTCATATGCTTCTGCAGCATCAAACTTCGCCTGGTTTCTTTCAACAACATGCAGTAGATCATTCTTCACATGCATTAATTGTTGGACAGTATCGAAGGAAACTTTTAGATACGATCTGCGTAAGCCAGATAAGTGGTTTTTCTGCTCAAGCAAACCACGTAGTGAGAACACATACACGCACCCAAAAAAAAAAGAAAAAAAATCAGATAAAAAACCCACTAGCAAGCAGCTCACCTGCAAAAAAATGTACTTAGAACACACTTCATGAAAATTATGCGCATACAAACACATGCGCATGCTCATACACAATATGTGTTTTTGTGCCTAATAAAATTAACATATGCCACCAATCAAAACAAACCCAGTACATTAATAGTTTCTATAAGAACACAAACAATATAAATAAGGGAATGTCTTGCATCTGACTATTCAGATGCCTATAAGTACATGATTTGACATGTGAGACCATATTGCAGAAGGGCCAAGACTTACAGTCTGATATGTTTTAACACATTGATTTTGATATAGATATATCGTCAGTATATTAAACACTATATCCACTTTTTTTTATCGATAACAATATATCCACTTTTCCTAGGTGGTTATATAAATCCAGATTGTAATTTTAATTTGTACAATTACTAGGGGATATATCACGACATTGAGCGATATATCTCCTTTGTATACATGTGCTGGTCAAAATAAGAGATCGAATTGAGGATATTTCAACAATTTAGCCTTTTTTGACCATATCTCCACCACAAATGGTTAAAACCCTCAAATCCTCTTCTAAACACTTAGAATCTATTTCCAAACCACTTAATTTGTGAATTTATCAACTCTTAGATTTCTAAAGTCCTTTTGCTAGAGATCTGACAAGATCTAATGTGTTTATCAAAAACAAGTGCAGGTATATTTCAATTTTTCACTACAAATTTGTAGATTAAAGAGATTGACAGCTTAAAAAGTTTTGGAAAACTAATTTTTTGGCTTTTCACCTAATTATGTAATTTCAATCCTCTAATCTAGAAGTCGAAAGTTGATCTACATGTTGGCCAAAAAGAGTTAATTATTGGATATAAAACTTATTTAGTAAATTATTTTATGAAAAAATAACTAATTTAAATACATATGATTTTATATGTTACATATATAAACGAAATATTCTATAAAATTATATCTATATTGGTCAATCCTTATACCAAACAAATACTGGCATATTGTGTATTGAAAAATAATTAAAAAATATTTATTAAAAAGTTTAGGGCGTCATGAAAATCATTTATTAAAATTAAGGATAAATTTCGTTATCTAGGATCAATTATCCATAAAGAGGGAAATATTAATGAGGATGTTGCTCATAGAATTAGAACCGGATGGCTTCGGTGGAGAAGCACTTCTAGAATGTTATGCAATCGAAGTGTTCCACTCAAATTAAAAGGAAAATTTTATAGGACGGTCATTAGGCCGCTATGATGTATGGATCAGAATGTTGGGCAACAATGAAGCAACATATGCATAGGATGAACATTGTTGAGATGAGAATGTTGTGATGGATGTGTGGGAAGGCTATTAAAGATAAGGTGACGAACGAACATGTTCGAGATTGTTTGGATGTGGCTCAATTAGAAGATAAAATAAAGGAAAGTCAGTCAAGATGGTTTTGGCATATAAAGCCGAGACTCAGGGAAACAGCTTTGAGAAGGTGTGAGAGAGAAATTATGGAAGGTTCTAAGAGGGGGGAGAGGGAGGCCCAAAAGAACCTGGATGGAGTTAATCAAAAAGGATTTGAATACTCGTAATTTGACTGAAGATATGGTTTTCAACAGATTGAGATGGAGGAAAAGGATTCTTGTTTCTGACCCCAACTAGTTGGGAGAAGGCATATGATGATGATGATGATGATGATGATGATTAAAAAGTTTCAAATATACAAATCTCTAAAGAACAAAGGGTCAGATAGTTGTTAGTAAATATTATATGATCAAGGTTGCTATGATAATTGAACATCTATTAAATAAAAATAATTTTACAAAAAGTCAAAAAAAAATCTTTAAAAATCCCCAAAAAACTGCTTATATTGTAGTTACTTTGTACACTCGCCAACTAAATTTTCTAACTTTAAAACCTTCAATATATGTTTCTTGGAGTATTTGAACGACTATTTATGCCAACTATGCGTGTCTTACTTCCTTGCATATGCATTATTTGGTCAACATCATTTCTTTGTAATGTTTTGAGTTATTTAGGTCTATACATGTCTAAATAAGCACCTTAGAAAGTGTCATTCCAAGTTTCCCCTTTCCCTCAATGTTTCCCTCATTTCCCCAACTTTTGTGGGCGCCAACGATAATTCCCTCAATATGTCGAGCAATATTTCCCCTTGACTGGCTATGTATATAACAAATATCAATATTCAAAATCTTGGCTTCACAAAAGAGAGCAAATGTACCAAAAACCATCCTGATTGGGTATTTTAACCATCTGATTTGTATACCTTTTGAAACTCTATCAAAAATGTATCCAACTTCCAAGAAAATAAAATAAAATCAATTTACTAAAATTATCTGATCAAGATTATTTTTGATAAAACTTGATCAAATAATTGAGACCACCATTAGATGGAAATCCCAATCCTTTGCAAAAACAAACCCATGAGTCACAAGTCTAGTGCTTCTAAAGGTCTGAGCTTCAGATACTAGATTTTCCCAATAGACAGTACAGACTTCAGAAAATCAATGTCATTTCACAAGTTAAAAAACATAAAAATTAAAGGATAGCATATAATCAATAACCCTTTTCTATTAAGAAATGATAGATTTTGATAACACTATAAACTAAAGAGACATAAATGTACAAAATTTCACTATCCCACACAGAAACTGTCATATCCCAAAATTCATGACACATCTATTAATGCATAACACGAATAAGGAGACATGACCCATGGCTTACCAAGAGACCATGATATCATAACCATCCAATACTCCCTATTAAGAGAAGACAATCCACATGATAAACATGGCAGCGGAAATTTAATAATACATGTATATACATATGTGATTTACAAAACTTATGTACAATAAACATGAAACATTTCTTCCCTTCATAAAACTCAAAACAATATATACATATACATTGATCAAGACAAAAGAAAAAATAAAAATAGCCTTTAACTAACTATCCCATTCTTCAGTATGACCCTTGTGAACCTAAAAAAAGTTGATAAAATGTGAGTTCACAGCCAAGTAAGAGTTACCTAATTATGTGTGATACAATAGTGAATACATGCAAAACAATGTCTACCAAACCCATATGAAAGTAACACATAAACATAGTTTATAATTACATTTCATACTATATAACAGATTGCGTTATCAGTAGAGCTGGCAATCGAGCGGGTTCGGGTCAGGTTGACATGGGGTATTAAGAGCTAAACCCCAAAACCGAACCCCACCTGTTTAATAAACGGGTTGAGAATACTCAACTCGCTCTAACCCGCCAAACCCATCTGACCGGTCCTTTTATAAAAAATAATAATAATAATAATAAATTCCTCCTAATATCTTATGAAAATGACAGGAAAAATCATTGGTTTTTCTTTGGAGATAAATAAAACCATGCTCATAAGAATCACAACTAGGTTCACATGATTCTTCATAGCAGAAAAAATACAGCATTGTCTTCAAGCACACACAAATAGCAGGAAAAAAAACATAGGGCATATGTTGTATGAAAACAGAAAAAATAGGGTATTCATGTGAAATAACTGTTTCAGATCTGGTTTTTGGTGTGGAGAATCCTCAACGACTTCAAACTCCACTGCAAAATCGCTTTGCTACAGCTGTTAGTGCTTTGTTGTCGTATGAAAATGAGAGAAAAGAAGAAAGAGGGAAGGACTCTTCAATCTTCAATCTTCAGATTTCTTCTCATTCATATGAGAATGTGAGAGGCAAGAGAGGCTAGAGAGAAAGGGCAAATGAAAGACTGAAAACCCTAACTTATCATTTTGTTTATATATGAGTAACTTAATTCCTATACAATAACTATAGTGTATAAACCTAGTTTTGTCTATAGTACTAACCCGACAGGTCAGGCAGGCTAATCACGGGTTTCAAATTCTCAATTCAAACTCGACCCACAGGTTGAAAACTTGAACCCAAACCCGCTAAAATGCGGGCGGATTAGCAGGCCGGGTTAGAAATTGCCAACTCTAAACCATTCACATACAACCATAAATTAAAGTCTCCAAATCTTAAGATAACATAAACAAACTACTGCCCACTTGGGTCCACATTACATTATGTTCCAAATACAAATAATCATAAACTAATAATGTTCAGCATCTCAAAAGACAGCATCTTGCATGCTCTTCCCATGTCCATCCCATGTGTCCAGCACTTCATCCTTGATGATAACCTGTTGCATGTAGGTGTGAGCTTTGGAAGCTTAATAAAATAACCAAGGAACTATGCTTCTAATCATTTCCACAGTCATGCAACAACCCACTCCATGCAAAATTCTCATTCAACAAATGCCTTGTAACCCATTCTCATGATAGTAATAAACACAATCAATCAAACTCTTATAAATGATAGTCAGTAACTTTCTCACACACCACTAATCTCATATTCACAATAATAGCAAACAATAACTTTCTCGTACACCACTAATTTCATACTCATAATCCTTCTCATATCAATAATCATACCATAACTATCTCATGCTCATAATCACTCTCAAAACAGAAACATACAACAATCGACCCCCACATAAATTTGAATAATATACAACAACACAAATGCAAAGTGAATATGAATCAAGAAAAATGATGAAATGACATACACACACAAGGAATGGCAATGAAGATGGATGTACATGATGCATAATGCTCATGATGAGGTGATGTGAATGATATGAATGCAAATGTGAGGTGTTGGGCATTGCCTAACCTTGAAACTAACTCTTACATCGCCTTCAGGGAATTCTACCCAAGGAATGTGCTAACACATAGACCTGACCATTTCCTTTCAAGGATTGGAACTCTAAAGTAGAAAAAACACCATAAAACATTTCCTTTCAGGAAATGTTAACCCATGGTAGAAACCACCCTCTTCCTTTTAGGGGATACAACCCATGGTAGAAACCACCATCTTCCTTTAGGGGATATGACCAAAGGTAGGAATAGCCCTAATACATTTCCTTTCAGGGGATTAGAACCCATGATAGAAACCACCCTCTTCCTTTTAGGGATTGAGACCCAAAGGTAGGAATACACCATGACACATACTCATGCATAAACATTCTCATCAGACCCTCTTAGGAATTCTGGAAAATATGCAGTGATCACTCTTAAGCTCATACATATGAAATGCTAGGGTCACATAGGGACTTCACACACAACACATGCATATCTCACGCAATGCATGTCCACAACCTACATACCTCATATACAATCATAACTCACATAGAACTTGCATCATGCACTCTCAGAAATCAGAACACACCATATTATGTCACAGCATACCACAAACTGAGGCAACTAGGCTTATTGTTGCACAAACCACTAGACACACTTCATATGCAAAACCAACACCACACACAACCTCACTAGGTTAGAACCCAACTCCTTACACGAAATGGGACCTATTGGGCTTTGGTCCATTTTCAGGGTTGACCCCCAAGTGAACCAAACCCCTTCGGTCCACCCCGCACCTCCGCCCCTTTTCAGTGATTTTTGATCACTTTTGACATTTTCGGTTAACCTTAAGGTCAATGCCGAACTGAGCCGAAGCTCATATAAATCCCAAAAAATCATTAAACATCACATTCATTTAGACATTTATATTTCAACATAACAGTACCAATCAAACAACCAAAATCACAAATTTCATGTTAACATCATCATTTCTAGCATGCTACACATCAAGGCATACGTATATGCATAAAACTGAATATTAGGTCAAATGATCATCATATTTTTATAGTACAAACATCCATATCAGTACACACACAAACAGTATGCACCTGAAACCATTCTCACATTCATACTCATCATCTTCTATACATAATACGTTTAAGTCACCATGCATTCATATAATCTCTTTATTATATTCCTATGAAGATAAGTAGAAGGAGAACCATGGGATCCTACCTCTTATAAGCCCATTATTTGTGGATTTCCAGCAATGAAAGATCACCCAATCTTGTTCTGGTAGTCTCCTCTTCTTCCTTAGCCTTTTCTCCTCTTCTTCTCATTTCCTTCTTTCTCTTTTCTTCTTCTTTTTCTTCTATTACTCTTTAAGGAAACTCAGATTTCCTTTTGCTCTCTTCTCTCTTTTGGTCGTGTGATACAAGGCAAAGGATTTTTCTAGAATCTTTCCTTCCACGCACATCCCTAATTGGAAGGAGTTTAAGGGAACGAGATAACTTCCCTCTATCTCAAGACAGTTATAGCACAATTTGATGATGGTGTTTTCCTACCTTTGGGTTGTATTCCCTGAAAAGAAGAAGAGGGTTATTCTTGTCTTTGGGTTGTATTCTCTGAAAGGAAAGAGATGGCAATTCCTGCCTTTGGATTTCATTCCTTGAAAGAAAGATGGGATGTGTGAACATTCCTTGGGTAGAATTCCCAGAAAAAGTTGTGAGTGTGGGTTACTAGATTAGGCAATGCCTAATACCTTGCATAAGCATCCATTTCACCCCCATCATTTCATTCATCAGCATTATGTATCATTCGCATTCATCATCATCATCATCATTCATTGTATGTGTGTGCCATTAGCATCATTATGCATGATTTATGTTCATCCTCATATCTTCATTTGTGGCTACTGGTTGTTCTTTAATTCAGTTTATATGTGTTAGAACAGGCGAGTGGGCCTAACGGCCCATACGCCCATCTCTCTTTGGTTTATTTATTTTCCTGTTTACAGTTTGCCCTAACTCTAGTTAATATATAAGTGCTCTCTCGAATTGAGACGAGTATATTTTGGTGCTACAACATGGTATCAAAGCACAGGGCTTGATACTGTTCACGGCAACTCTTATTCCTTTCTTCTTCTTTTTCTCGTTTCTATTTTTCTGCTGATCTCGCCTGCTCGACCCGAGAGGTAGCAATCTCACACTACCTCTCCAGTTCCCCATAGAAGTGAGGTAGAGATTGCGCTACCTCTTTCTAGCTATTTTGGGGTCTCTTTGATGGATTGACTATTTTAGGGCTTTACATGGTCTGATCTGAGTTTGGTTTGTTGAGTTTGATTGATTTTCTCCATGAATGCCTGATTTTGAAGGTGTGATGAGGTTTCTTGTTGAAGAAGATTTTTTGGCCTACCGGAAGGGTGGTTATTGATCGCGATTGGCGCGTGGAGGGGTGTAAATTCCCCCTACTTTCTCCTTTTTGGTGAGATTTTCTGTTGCTGTTTTTTTTGGGTTGTGATATCATAATGAGTACTTTTGAATAGAATCCAGCTTAACCAAAACCGGTTATTTCTGCGATTGTGTCGACATCTATACGTCTTACCGATCAATGCTTAGATGGGAACAATTTTCAGCATTGGCGCAAAATTACTTTATTTGCTATTCGTGGCATGGATAAGGAGGAGCATCTTACGGGTAACTCTCCTGATACAAGAACAGATCCAGCAGGTACAAAAATCTGGTAGCATGATGATGCTAGATTGCATAAGTAGTTGATTAATTCTATGGACCCCAAGTTATCTGTCTTGGTAACCCATTGTGATACAGTTAAGGAATTGTGGGAATATCTTATGGTCCTGTACTCGGGCAAAGACGATCTGAATTGTCTTTATGATGTATCTCTTTCCTTCTTCCGATCGGAGCAAGGTGATATCCCAGTTAGTGATTACTTTGCGGCATTTAAGACGGTATATGAAGAGCTGAATGTATTGATGCCATTGACTATAGATGTGAACCAGATGAGACACCAGCGAGAACAGCTTGTGGTCATGGCTTTTCTGAGTGGGTTGAGATCAAAGTTTGACCCCGCTAGATCCCAGATTTTTGTTGTGAGTCTTCACTGACTGAGGTTTATTCTCAAGTGCTTCACTCCATAATTTTTGCCCCTAGTACTATAGTGACGAGTGATCGCGCCGCCTTGGCCGGTCAAGTCCCGTCAGGAGGACGTGGTGGTAGAGGGGGAGGATACGGAGGGCGTGGACCCAATGGGAGGATTATATGCTTTCACTGTGGTGGAGTTGATACACGTGACAAATGCTGGAAAT
The DNA here is from genome assembly GCA_031762675.1 of Pachysandra terminalis. Classification (NCBI taxonomy): domain Eukaryota; kingdom Viridiplantae; phylum Streptophyta; class Magnoliopsida; order Buxales; family Buxaceae; genus Pachysandra; species Pachysandra terminalis. The sequence continues at coordinate 15,915,388 of JAUPMG010000001.1, forward strand.
TACATGGAAAGCCTCCTACTTCTCGGTCTGCTCATATCGTTTCCAGATCTGTCCAGGACACTTCTACAGGGGTGTCGGCGCCTCC
>JAUPMG010000001.1:15938489-15956869 GCA_031762675.1 Pachysandra terminalis
CCCTAGATTAGTGTGTACAGTTCTTCATATTTTTTATGGATTACACTTATTTCTTTCCATGAATTTAACGTTGAGAAGACTGAGAATTTAATTCTATAAGATTAACCATAATTAAGGGATTGGAATGATCATCAATATTCTACTGTTCTTTAATTAATTCTACTTTCTCTTAATTTAGATTTAAATTAGATTTTAATTTAGTTTAATTTTAGATTTAATTAGTTTAATCAAAATCTGATATTTCCTGCTGATTAGAAAGAATTTAATTAATTTAATAATTTTTCTCCCTTCAGTCCTTGAGGTTCGACACCCTCAATATAGCCCTATCTGCAAAGATTCGTCCTATTGCGAGTGGTTAATTATTATTGATACATCAGTTCCCGTCGATCAATAATATTATACTTTGGTGACTATTCAGAAAATCACCCACAAAACATATATATAGCTGTAGGAGCATCCTTGATAGTCTTACCTATGGGAATATACGGAATTGGGGTCGATTCCGCTGAAAGTGAGGGCTTACTCTTTATGAATATACCTATAAAAAGGGATTTAGCACAAGGCCGTAATGTGATGGCATAAGAACTCGAATAAACATCAATGAGCACTTTGTGCGTCTGTGTTTTCTGTATACCAAAGAAAATTAGTTCAAGACTTGTTCACCATTATTTCTTATACAAAGAATGCAATTATACTAAATAACGGTTCAAGACATTGTCACCTTTATTATGCACAATGCTCTAGCTTGCTCAGTAAAATTGTTTTTATCGATTCTGGTTTTTATGTAAAATATGTGGGGGATTGTTGGTTATTTTAAATAAAAAACCCTCATTTATGTTGTTTGCAAAGCTTGATGTGTGGTCACCTTAGTAGTTGTGTTTTGTGTCCCATATTGGAAACTTGAAAGTTTGAGAGAGGTATAAATACCTTCTCATTCCATGAGCCTTATGAGCTTGTAAATGGGAACAAGGGCTCTCGCCCGTGAGGCCAAGTTATGAGACAAGGTCGATCGAAGATGGCGGCTCTAGAAAACCTTAACATACGCGTGCCCACATCACATGCGCTCGCATGCACGTGCACACACACACGCAGTCGATCAGTCGGCTCGGATCGGATCACACACACGTGTACTTATCTTTTTGGACAAACCCAGACTTCATTATATAGCTGTTTTAATATAGTCATTTTCAACATTACTCTTGTAGAGATAACTGTGCATGCCGTACACTCCAGGGATAGTGCACACAGTTTTACGAATTCCAAACGGTGCTATTTGCTTCTTTAAAACCCCTTCTTCAGAAAGCTTTCAAAATAGATCAATTACTTCTGTTCTTCTCTTCTCTACAAATTCTAAAATATATTTATGCTGCTTTATGTAATCTTTACGATTTCTATTTCGATCACTATTTTACAACTGGGCAAGCATTGGTGGTGTGGGGTTCAAGCTTGATCAAATCTGTGTAGATTGATCAAGCGTACAGTGGTGGTCTGGGTTGTTGTATCTTGGAGGTGTTACGTAGAGATTGATCGCAAGGGCGTAAATCACCTTAAAGAAAACGACCTAGTCCGTACCTCACCCAATCCACTGCTTTCTCGTCAATGAGTCCCTGCCAGGAACAAAAGGATGAAACGGCATCAAAACGTTTAAAAAATATTAACTAACAGCAACTCGTCTGTCCCAAACTAATAGAAATCAAGTAACATCGTCGCTCTACTAACAACACGGCATCCAATCTTGATTAAAAGTCCAATCAGAAATAGAAAATAAAATTAAACATTCTTTAATCAGACATCATACATTTTGGATTTATGTGGTGAGCTAGCCTGACCCGTTTGGGCTGACCCGGATCCCCACTTAAAGGGACGGCCACGCTTGGTATGAGACCAAGTGTGACTTGGACTCCATCTCCTAATAGGATTAAGAGATAGAGTCCTAGATTGAGTAAAGTTGAGTTTTCTATATATATATAATACTCCTCCCTTTTCTAATAAGCAATTCACGTTTTGAGAATTCTAACCTAAAAAATCTCTCTCTCGTCTTTTCTTCTTCCTCATGAGATCTGGTTTTGCTACTTAGATTCTTATACAAAGATTTGGTTGTTTTGAGTGTGTATTATTATGCATGGTTCTTGTAATCACACATACCAACGTGAGACTTTTTTTCGATTCAATAGAGATTTTCTTCTGCAGATCCAGATTCGTATGCATCGAGGTACGTGATCCGGGTCGTCAACAACCTTCAATACATGAATATATATTCATCAAGGGAAACTTCATTTTCAAAAAACATAATTTTCAAAAAAAAAAAATCAACAATACTCCAATATAAATCCAACAAAAATACAACAAGTTGAACTCTCAGTGATTCAAATCTCTAGGTCATCATCATCACCATTAAGAAATAAAAAATCTCAAAAACCCTCAAACAAACACAAATATTCACAATCAACAAGAAAGTAGCGAATGATCGATTACCTCGTCATGCATGGACTGGATGCCTAGTTCGAGCTGTGCTTTAAGAGAAGCCACCGCCATTTCCGCAAAGGAAAGAGAAACTAGAACCCTAATAAGCGATTAAGAGAACGAGAGAAGGAAGGTCTGCAACTGAATAGAGAAGGAAAAATGAACTTATTAGTAACGAGAGATTGCCATTTATAGGCGTTTTTTGAGCTTGGCAGAAGAACCAAGGAAGAGACATTAAATGGCTCTACTTTGCTTTTCGTGAAATATTTTCCGTGAAGTGTTTCTTGTGTGCTGGCGAATATTACTCAGTGTAAACTAAACCTGTACGGAAAGAACTATGACCTGAGACGAGTAACTTCTAGGAATTGTGTTTTTGACACCATTGGTTAGACACATAGTGTCGCGCCTTTTTAGATTGTAGTAAGAACGTTAACAAATTAAAAAAATATCACTTTATTAGTTGGCAAGTGGACCCAATAAAAAATTCTAAATCTCTCTCTTCTATTAAAATCCCTAAAATTTCTCCAACTATATCTCTCGAAATATATTATATCCTTAAATCCTTAATTATAGTAATTTTAGATTATTTAATAATTAAATATTGGTTAGCAATTAAAATTTTGATATTAGATTTTTACTTTTTTATATCGAAACTAAATCCAACCAATTAAGGACTTCTATTTCAAAAATCCCTCTAAATCCTTTAGTCCCACCTAGATTCTAATATTCACGTCTCTCACTCTCTTTTTGAATTAATTTTATTATTTTTAATATTAATCAAATTTTCTATGTATCTAAAACAATAATATCTCCTATTTAACCCATTAGATGTTAACATAATATTTCATAAGGTCAAAATTTCTAAAATATGCGTATAATAAATTTAATCTCTCCAATTTTATTTTTTTTTCAATTGGAGTGTAATAAGAGTCCTAATTGGTTTCTAATTTGGGTTTAAATATAAAAAATAAAAAATTGAAAACTAAAATTTTGTTTAGTTCAAAATTTAATTGAGGAATAAGAAATTTAGTTTTAATTTTCGTATACTCATATTTAAGAAATTTCTACCTTCTGAAATAGTAGGTTAACATTTAATTGGTTAAATAGGAGAGAGTATTGTTTTAGATTCATAAAAAACTAATTAATATTAAAAATAACTCAAGGAGAGAGTGAGAGACGTGGATTATTAAAATCTAGGTGGGACCAAAGGATTTTGAGAGGTTAGTTTTCTTATACCCACATTTAAGAAATTTTTCTTGTACCCATATTTAAGAAATGTCTTCCTTTTGAAATATTATGCTAACATCTAATTAGTTAAATAGGAGAGAATATTTTTTAGATTCATAAAAAGCTGATTAATATTAAAAATAATAAAACTAATTCAAGGAGAGGGGGAGAGATGTGAATTATTAGAATATAGGTGGACCAAAGGATTTAGAGAGATTTTTGTAATGCGAGTCCTTAATTGGTTGGCTTTGGTTTTGATATGAAAAGTTAAAAATCTAAAACCAAAATTTCAATTAGTTAAAATATTTAATTATCGAATAATCTAAAATTCCTACAATTAAAGACTTAAGGAGAGAATACATTTTCAGAGATCTATTAAGAACAATTTTAGGGATTTTAAAGTGATATCTTATAGATTTTAGTAGAAGAGAGATATAGAATTTTTTATTGGACCCCACTTCTCAACTAATAAAATGATATTTTTTATTTTTTTAATTTGTTAATATTAATACTACAATCTAATTGGTTGAGAATCCCAAAATTCTAATTAAAAGGTATTCAAGGAAAGAAGTTTTGGGAGGCGTCCACCGTTTCAGCCATTATGTAAAATCACGTTTGCCAAGTCTCATTAATTTCGTTTACGCCAGGCGCACTACTCATCACCTGCACCAACAATGGATACGTGTCACATGCCCATTGTTGGTGCACAGATGAGTGGACGAAAGCCAGTGTAAACGATCCGGGCACAAGGAATTGACGACGCTTTGTAAATGAAGAAACGGGGGATGTAGCAGCTTTATTTCCTTTGCTTAAGATTACTCTACAGTGTCAAGGTTTCAAGGATCGGACCAATCCGTACCAGGATTGGCTAGGACCGATCCGATCCCAAGCCACGAAACAACTATTGCATCAAGTGGCTTTGAATTGAACCAGTTCAACTGATACCAATATGGACCAGTCCAGTGACTGGATCGAGTAATGTTCATGTGAGACCTGAAACCTCTTGCCTTTCCTCTAATCCGCCCTTCTGAATACAACATTCATCAAAAATACATTAACATTAAAAACGCCAGTTATTATAAAACCACATTGTCATGTGTAGTTGCTTCGATTACATTCTTACCAAGAGTTCCAATTTCTTCCATGTGCTTGCCATTGATATACATTATGTGAATTTAGAAGTACATGTATAACTATACGTACACAACTATATGCACATATACGTATAACTAGTATCAGGTATTTAAAATACGTAGCGGCCAAACCAAGCTAAGCCGGCAGATACTGGCCAAGTTCTACTTCAATATGTAGCAGTATCATCCAGAGTTTTGGTATGATGGGATGCCTGAGTTTAACACATGAGCATGCAGATAGAACCATTTCTACTAGCACCAAAAAAAAAAACATTTCTATGGCGCAAAGGAACTGATTTACCTTTCCAAAGATTCCCATTTCAGCAAAAAATCAAATAAACAATTGTAATAAAGAAATGTGAATCTATAATCATGAAGTAAAGGAAAAAGAGAATGAAATGTGACTACCTGAAGTTTAATTTATCAATAGTCAATGTTGCCAACAGAAGGGCTACAGAAACTGTTAAGAAAGACCACCGAAACCAGAGTTCTCAAGACTTGGGAACAGTTACATTTAGTATTTTGACATCTTGGTATGGCGTGTCTGACCTGTCTGTTTTCACCTTCTCAATAGCCTGAGGACAACAAATAGGAATATCAATCTCACGTTTAAAATTGATAGATCTCCCTATATACATGTATATACACAAGCAAACACACATTTGTATATATATATATCTGTTGTAGTCCTCACTAAAATCCAATCCTGAAGGAGAGAAACCCCAGGTGGTGTAAATCAACCAAGATTAATGCAACAAGTCCCCATGTCCTCGGTTAGATCACTGCTGTGTCACTTCTCAGTTCGGTATATTTTGTCTGTGCATCCATAAATGGGACATAATGGGTTTTCTTGGGCCCTGAAACAGAGGTACAGGAACGGCCAGACCATCGTAAACACTTGGGTTTGAGCACCAAAGAAGAAACTAAACACAAAATAATGGTTGGTTCTGGAATGGTTTTGAGCTACAACATTGAACACATCATATTGTGAGAAGGGTCTAGACTAGAGCAAGCAAAATCCATAGGACTTGGGACCAAATCAGGTGTCAAACTTTTTGTAAAGCTTCGTTGTACAAGTGAGAAAGTGCTATGATCAGTGAAACTGCATCTTTCAATACTTGGGTATCATTTCTCAAATCCAACAGCTTGTATTGAAGCAGTGAAGCCTCAAAGTGCAAAAAGCTTGAACCCACAAACTAGGGATGAACCATTGTGGGATCTTTATCCAGGCCCAAACACATGGGTGGTGCTATATCAATTGACACAGACTGGATGCTAACATGAACCACCCACCATCACACACATGCACACTAAAAGGGAATCAAAGTAGTGACAGTGTAAGTAAAAGTACAACCTACCTGCACAACGTCCATTCCCTTCACAACTCTACCAAAGACCGTGTGCTTATTATCTAGCCACGGAGTCGCCACTGTGGTGATGAAGAACTGAGAACCATTGGTATTTTGCCCCGCATTTGCCATTGACACTGTGAAAGGTCTGTCGTGTCGTAAACTGTGGAAAAAGAATATGGTTGATCTAGTAAGTTGCATTAAAAGATTGTAACATCAACCAAAATAAATCTGGAAACAATAGCAGGAGTAAAAAGAATGACAATGATCCAATTCAACATGGCAAAACTCAATCTGTAAAGCAGTTCTAATCATAGAAATGAAAAAAGTAACAAGAATAACAATGATCCAATTCAAGATGGCAACAATCAATCTGTAAAGCAGTTCTAATCATACAAATGAAAACAGAAAAAGCATATAATTTACTTTCAATTTCTCAAAAACTACAAGGAATTGACTTCCATCATTTACAATGATGATACAAAGAAATGTACGAAGACACCAAGAAAAACAGATTCCAAACCCTTGTGCTCCTCCAAGTTTTAAGGTTCTCTCTTGGGAGGGCAGCCATAGTAAAGCAACCAGAGCAAAATTACAAAGAAAATTCAGAAGGTTTCAAAACTCAAATGAATTAACTTGAATATCAGCAAAATTAGATGGGATCTAGAGTAGATTCAGGACAAAGACCTGGCCTAAATGACTCAAGTGACCAGCTCAAGTTGACTTGACAAAGCTCAGCTCAACTTAGAGGCCAACTCAACTTAAAATTAACATGTGCTTACCATATATCTAAGGATTTTTTTTCTTATTTTTTTGTGATTCGTTCTCTTTTTTCCCCCTCCCCCGCAGCGGTCCATTTTAGTTGTATATAACTTCAGAAGTACCACACGATAAGTCATTCAAGGTTTAACTTGCAAATCAATTTGTATACTTGACTCAACAAAAGTTTAAGACCAATTGAGTTTCAGGTTTTGGAACAATTGGAGAAAGCTCGGGACCCTTTCAGAACTGAATTATCCAATCAATTTTTTACCTTCTACAAACCGAAACTTTTCCCTGGTGAAACAAAGTTAAAAAGTAGAAAAATGCAGCACAGTATATCATATCGGTTCTTCACAAAAGTTGCTTCCATTGATTAAGGAAGCACAAAACACATCATTAAACAAGCTGATACAGGGAGAGAAGTCTTACTATTTTTCTTTCGTATATTTTTGCTTAAGTCATGAAACTGAATAAAATGGTATGTACGCTGAGAGAACAAAAGCATTCCCTATAAAGACCAAAAAGAGCAATATGCAAAATTGCATTGTGAATCCCCATTCTCATGGAAGAAGATTTGGCTCCATTTCCTGTAAAAATTGGCCCTTTAGATATTTAAGATATCTTCGAAATATAATATCCACCCAATCATAAACCATCTGTCCATGCAGGTTTCCACATCAACCACCTCGAGTCTTATTCTTACATGATGCTCCTGAGATTTTAAATCTCCCTTGAAATTTCCCTTTTCAATGGTTAGCAAAGTGAAAATCTATCCTATCAATTCCAACACAGTCATTTAACGGATAAAATTGTAATAGTTCCTCATATTGCATAATGTGTTCTAAATACTTTAAGACATTAAAGAATGCTGTCTAAATAAAAAACTGTTGTCAAATATTTCCAGATTTTGAAAGCAATTCCCTAAAGCCTCCCAACTAACTAGACATAATATTTTTCCTCCAAATTAAAAAATTAATTCACAAATTTACAAAATCATTTCTGTTTGAAATAAACACTAAGCACTCTAGGGGGCTTAAAAATCAAAAGGCTACTTGGGCAGGGAAAATTTCAGTTTTGTCGTAAAATCATTGTTAGTGTGCATTTGGATTTACTTCTGGTAACTACTTTTTTGCTCTTGGAAGAAAAAAGTACCTGCAATCTTACTTAAAGTAGAAAGCAGTCTTATTGATTTTTCTCAAAAATAAATCAAATGCTCTCAAAAGCAAATATAAATTGAACCATGAACTGCCACCACCTCCCACTGCTCATCAAACCACCTACCCACCACCCGTTGCCACAATGGTTTCAAAAATATCCCCAAAATTTCCCTTTTTGAAGGGCACTATGAAATCCTTACTTCAATATTTCCCCTATCTTGAATTTTTTTGGTATATCCACTCATAGGAAATATCACGAAATAGCAGATTTCCCTTCATATCTCTCCAGAAATTTCCTTAGTCCAAGCATGTGTTCCCTCAAATTCAGAATTTAAAACCATGATTGCCACCACCAACCACTCATGACCAAAAAATAAAAATAAAAATCAAGACCAACTCTAACCACCATCAGTCACCACCACCACCTATCACTGTCACATCCACCACCAGCACTCACCACCATTGCCGTGGGTGGCTACCACTATCACATTGCCACTTCATCAAAACCCATCAGCAAGTAGTCTTGTCTGTTTGTCAATAAGAAAGTAGTTCTTAAATTATAAACTACAAGAGTTGTTTTTTCAGTCGTGGAAGTAGAAAAAGTTGCTTTTCTACTTTTGTTAAAAAGTAGCAACTATGAAGTTTTTCCAAACACCGCCTTAATGTGCACAAATTAACTGCATGCATTTTACATGAATTTAGTCAAGTATTATTGAGATGTAAAAGGACTGAGAACTGAAAAATTACGATTTCCAATAATAAATTTTTACTCAATAACAGTGGACTTTTCCAAAGATGAGTGCTAGCAATATACGGAATCGTATTAACACCAAGAGCTACCGTTATAATAGCAACGTGAAGAACGCATAACATCATCAAAGCAGACATACTAGGGATGAAAATGTGATGCCAGTCATTAGGGAGAACCACTTTAAGCCAGCTTGAAAGTCCATGTGAGGGGAACACCCAGATTGATCCTAAGATGCCAGTCTACCGTGGCACTGCATTCCAAATAAAGGTGCTTTTAGCCATTCTAGGCCGGGAGGGTCGTTAGAGCCAAGGGCCATTTTATACGTGAGATACATGGAATTAGGAGGTGTTGTTGGTCCTATGCATGATCAAATCAAATTCAGAACTCCAAAACAATAAGTTTGTTGATCTTACAACCCTCAGTTTTTAACCTTTAACAATGAACTTTTATTATCACTCTTAAGATTAGAATCATCAACTAACCATAGAATATAGACAAGATGATGCTAGTCCTGATGGTCACCTTTTTTAAGGAATTCTATGGTTGGTGGTACACTACAATGTTTTCACAGGCGAACCAATCACCTTCTCTCCTCAAGTCTTGTGATTTGGTATAGCTCAGCCTAGCAAAACTTTTGCAGGCCCCTAGCCATTGTGTATACATTTTCGTGTACAAAAGGCCTGCCACTATTTTATTTTAACACAATCCACTGTCACCCATGAAGGGAAAAAAAAAAAAAAATTTGGTCATAAGAGTGCATTTTCATAAACTTGTATATTGTATGAGAATTTTATACTAACTAGGAACATGCTAAACTACTAAGCTTTTTGCCATTCTAATCTAAGACAGTTGAAACTTCCAATTTCTTCTACTGATCTTTAATTTGTCCTAAACCTGAACTAACCAAATGTAAGTTTCAAGCAAATATCCATGTTTTATTTCTACACCTGAAATTTGATATCTAAGTCAAGTCAAAGAATGAAACATTTTAGTTAGATCCAAACGTGAGGCCTAGGAGACCCATAACTTCATATAGAGCAGAATATGCAGTCCCATATGGGTCATGTTACTATCAATTACTCTGTCCTGTCATCAAGCTATTCAATCTTTATTGCCACACACCAATTCATTCTCTCCTTGGGGGATACAGATGGTGACACTTCATCAGAACAACTATTAAATTATTATTAGACATGCCCATGCATACATAAATTTATTTGAGATGTACAGCTTCTCATTTAAATAATTTAAAAAGGCCAATGTTACCAGGATCAAGACATAAATTATAACTATGAATCCTGATTTTCATTCTTTCCTTCCAACTATTGTATATCACCATGTGGAATAGATCTCAACAATCTTGCAAAAGGAATAATTAATAACATCAAAACTGTAATAAAGCACAAAATTAAAAAGGAAACTACCATGATGCCCCACTTAAAGAAGAGTATAAAAAACTATCAAAAAGAGGCATCCATGTTCAGACCACAAACAATTTAATGTATCAAAAAATGGTAACAATCACCTTTTGTGAAATTCATCTTCAAACTCCCTTCCCCAAATAGACTGCCCACCAGTGCCATCTCCCAAAGGATCTCCTGTCTGTATCATGAAACCCTTGATGACCCGGTGAAAAATAAGATTATCATAGTAGCCATTTCGACAGTGTGTTGTAAAGTTCTCCACGGTTGCGGGACATTCTTCTGGGTACAGTCTCATGTGAATATCACCCATTGTTGTGTGCAAGAGCTGGTAGAATTAAGATAATAATAATAAAAATTAAAGAGAAAGAATATATATATATATATATATATATATAGAGAGAGAGAGAGAGAGAGGGACGCGCTCACACAGAAACTTATGCCTCTTAAAAAAGGGTAAATTACACAAACCACCCTTGATGTATGCGTTAATTATAGATACCTTCCTTCACCCTTCTGAAATAACACTTTCCCCTTATCAGAAGACGTCTACTAATAAAAGCAACCTTTTATTATCTTTTACTTAAATATTAAATACTCTCAATGAAAAATTCAATATTTGTTAATATAAAAGTATTTTATTTTATAACAAAAATACCCTTGACGCTTATCGTTGAAGGGTAATTTTGTCAAAATGGGTACAGATATGTTCTGACATCAGAACTTTTCATCATTTAATTTGACAGTGAACAGAGGGGAGGGGAGTGAGATCTCCCTTCCAACCTGCGGGGAGGGCAGTGTTATTTCAGAAAGGTGGTGGGGTGGGAGGTCTCCGTAATTAATGCATACTCACGGGAAGATTCTGTAATATACCACAAAAAAAAAGTAAGCTACAAGCCATTATTTATCTGACATAGCAGAGTTTGCATTGATGAATTTCTCTTCGATATATTACTAATTATAAGGGAAAGAACATACAAGAACTAGGAAAGAGAACATGCTAGAAACAGGAAAATTATGATTACCAGGATGAGGGGTCATGTCAAATATTGAACATATGACAATGGTCCCTTTGAATCATGTATGCAACATAAAGTTCATCAAATGGACACTAGTTCTTCCATCAATTATTAGGTAGCAAATAAGGTTTGAACTTGCTTGGAGCTTTACAGTATAAGGGTGACATTGACAAGAGGAGAGAGAGCTCACCACATTGTCGGGAAGAGATGTTGTGACAGATTTTCCTATATCTGATGCAGCCAATAGTTCATCAGGAGGAGGCTTTTCATTAGACATCCCTACCCTTAGTTGCATCTTCAGGCTCCTCTGGTTCCCTCCGACTTTAAAAATCATAAACACAACAGATGTTGGATCATGTTACTAAGAACGTGTATTCATGAGTGATAAAAAAATGAGAAATTTAGGAAATATTTCACAAGATAATCATTTACAAATAATATCACCCTCAATCAAGTGACAAGTATATATATATGAAGTCATCATGATGCAAAAAAAGTTACAAGTACCTTCACTTGACACCAAGTTACTTCCAATGCTAAAATCTTCCAAAATGAATTCTTGTGGACATGAATTCATGTTCTGAGTTTTGTGGAAGGAGACCATTTCATATGATGTTTTGAAGAAAAAAATGTTTGCATTTTTCATGCACATCAAAAAAAAAAAAAGCAATTTTTTGCTGAAGAATCCAGCAAAGTTATGATAATCTATGAGGCACTGTAAAATTTATGCTGAAAAACAAATCCAGTGAAAATTGCTATTTACCAAGTTTTTGAACTAATTTAGGTAAAAATTTGAGTCTGTGTGTGCAAATATATTTGAACTAGTAAAAAGTAAACCTCGAGTACCTGAACAAGTATATCCTGTGTTTCTTGAAAGCACAACATAGAAGTGTTGGATCTGTTAAAGGCTCTTTGTTCTCATTGGCATTTGATGCAGCTGCAGGAATCTTTCTTACTCGTTTACTGTTTCTGTCACCTTGATATAAAGCAACTCTCAAGAATCTATCGTTGCTTTCCACCTTTCCTAGAATACGGGCAACTTTATTGGTATGCAAATTTACAACCTATGGACATACAAAAAAAGATAAGGGAAAAATGAGAAGAGAGAGGAGGAAAAGAAACAACAACAACAACAACAACTAAAGTCATTGCTGCTATTATGGTAAAAGGCAACCAATAGCTATTCAACAGTTGTATGTTGTAGAAGATTCTAGCTATAGAATACCATCTATAAAGGAGTTCACCAGTGTAAACGTGAGTCTGCAAGTAAAGGAGATAATCAAAACTTACTTTTATCCCAAGGAGGGTTGCATATATGATGAAGTTAGAGCTTTCGTCAAAAATTGCATTTGGTTGTGGCACACTTTCCGTTTTCTCAATTTCTTTCTCAATAGCCATTCTTCGACCAAAGTCTATTGCTTCCAGGCGATACATGGGAGCATCACTTCTCTGGAGATCCTGGGCCACCTAATTAACAGAGAACATAAACTTATAGCAATGAGATTCATGAAATACAAAATAATATAAGGACTCGCACGCAGTAAAAATAATTGTTACCTCAAGAGATTCATCATACACCCGTCTTAGTTTACCCGTTTTAAACCAAAATACACGTATCCTACGGTCAGGCGATGTAATTGCAAATTGCTTACCATCTGGACTAACCTGAAAAGCAACGGAAATGAAATCATAATCTGTCTTTTAATATATTCGACTACAGTTGACAATGTGTCTGGTTGAGCATTGGATGCCAAAAAGATTAGGATACCCCACCCAACCCTGTCCAAATAGGAATCGAGTTAGCGGGTTTGCATTACAGACCCGCCAACAAACCCATGCCTCAAGTACTGGCGCCAAAAAGATTAGGATACACCACCCAACCCTGTCCAAATAGGAACCGAGTTAGCGGGTTTGCATTACAGACCCGCCAACAAACCCATGCCTCAAGTACTGGCACAGGTTTGGGTTGGATCAGAAATGATCAGCCCTAGTCACAAATAGTCTTTCTAAAAATGGAAAAGACTGGATGGCAGAAATATTCAGATAATTACTCGGTCGCTGTTCCAGATTTCAAAATAAACAGCTTTGAGACAAAAATGGCTTTGTATTAAATATTATCAAGTTTAATCTCTTTACAATTAGCAGATATATACACACTATTTCTATTATTCCATTTCTTTGGAAGATTCTACAATTTCTCTTTTTTCTACTATGATTCTTCTAGATTTATCCATAATTTTCCTATTATCATCTATTCTTACCTATTTTGTACTTTAGTTTGTAATGAAAACTAGTTATGACATCATATGCTGAACCATCGACGTGGTGGTCCAATTGCTTAGACTGTAAACCAGTCCTTTGGGTTACCAAATGATAGCCAAAAAAACAAAAACTAGTCACAAGCTTATATCAGATTGACTGGTTCAAGCTCATACAGTTGAAGCAATCTGCAAATAGATGATCAAGTGTCTTTCAAGGCAGACTATTTGTTTACCTCAATGGAAGAAACGGTAGTTTTGCACTTCACAATTTCAAAAAGATTAGTATCGCTTTTCAGTTGGAATTTCACCCTGCACGCGATATGGAGTACCATATTACAAAAAATATCCTCAGCAAATAAGCATAAAAAAATGTAGAACTTAAAAGTATTAAAAAAAAAAAAACAAAGCCTAATCAGTTATCTATTTGCTTATGCTTTAGTTGTAAATATAGCACTGAACAAAACTACAAAGAATGTCGAATGGAGAACACACCCAGTTTTACATTACTATCAAAATTGTTAAGTTTCAGGTCAGGTTCTGTTTTCTGTGGTTGTACATGTCATATATTAACCACACCATACTGATGCCATTAGACTAGCAAATCCTGATCAACAAAATGTACATGAAAGCAAATATTATGATCAAAGATGCAGTGCACATGAAAATGGATGATGCCAAGGTCTCACTTTATTTCCCTTTTACTTTTAGAGTACGGTATCACTTTATTGGTAGACTTTGGTGAAAATGGGTGACGCCAAGGTCTTTAGTAGAAGTGTTAAAAGTGGGTTGGAAGACTAGGAGAATGAAGAGAAGATTCATTTGATTTAAAGCCCTTGCCCATTTGCAAATTTTTTGTGGAATTTGGAAAAAAGGAAAGGACCTATATTTGAGGAGGATATGGAGGAGGTTTTGAGAAGAACTTTGAGATTGTTTTACCATTGCTAAGATGTTCACAGGCGTATAGTTTTCTTCATTTAAGAGTGATTGGTGGTCGTTTCTTTTTGTATAGCTGATTATCGAATTTGGAGGCTAGTTTTTGTGGTGCTATATTTAACCGATTAAAGAAAAAAACATGTAAATGTATTTTGATTGACAGACTGTTACCAGGACACATCAAAACTTGTGCCTTCAGAGGTGTAAACACTTCAACACAACACAACACGCCTGGAGTTGTGTCCCTGGCATGTTATAGAATATAGACAACTTGACTAAGTTATTTGACACATTGAAAATGTGTTTAGGAGTACAATTAAGATAAAGTGTCCAGCACTTGTATAACTTAATAATAAAAGACTAGAAACATAATATAAACTTGTAAAATCTAAATATTAGTTTAACAAGCCTAGAAATATCTAAACTTCTAACTGAACAGTATCTAGGCAGTTACTTAAACTAGTACAATTTTATAGCATAGGCTTGAATTTATGACATTAAAACTTGTATGATAGAACTCAATATGGCTGTAACCCCATGTTGGGCTTTTCAGAAGTCAACATGTCAAATACCTAGTTAAATCCAGACACTTGACACTGATGTCATGTATTCAAGTAACACCAGTCAGCCAGTTATTTATATTGTAAGTACGTGTATTTTGATAATCGACAGCTATTTATATTACAAAGTAATCCAGTAATCCATGAGAGAACTAAACACATTGAGGTAGATTGTCATTTCTCAAAGATGTGGTTAGGAGTTAGAAGATTTTTAGTCCTTATGTGAAGTCTAAAGAACAACATGGTGATGAGTTCCCTAAGCCTTTGGGCAAGAATCAGCTCCATATAATCTGTAAAAAGCTGAGGTTGGATTATATCAATGCTGTAACATAAAGAGGAACATTAAGTTATTTCACATTCTTTCCCTAGAGTGGTATTTTTACTTTTTGTTTGCCATATGTCTGTGTGTGATATATATCTGTGTGCATGTAACTATATATTATAAAAGAACCCACAAATCTCCATATCAAAGGAATATTGATGACACAGAGCCCTGAAGCAGTGAAGCGCCATCCAAAACCTTCTCCCTGCCCCCACCTCTGCCAAACTAAACAATGAAATAGCTCTTATGCTGCTAAAACTTTATTGTAATAGAACTATAATAATAATGGAAGTAATACAACATGTGTGATTGAGATTGAGAGTTTCTCCCTATCAACTTTTGTCTTGGAAAGGGTTCATCCAACAAAAGAAAAATCGGTCTTCAATTTGTTGTGTGTAGGGCCTTTGGGAGCAGAGGAAAATTTAATTAGAGCATCACTCATTTTTTGGTATTTGCTAGGAATAGGAAAACGGACATAAGGATTTTTGAAGATTTCAAAAGAAATCAACGAAGAATTTGTTCAGATGAATCCTTGACTCAGTGGAAGTATATATTTTGAAAAAGTATAAAATGTAATTGGAGTTTTTCTTTAGAGCTGAAGATGGGTTTATGTGAATTTGAGGTAGAAAGAAAACTTGGAACATCTTCTCTTCATGAAGAATCTTCTGCCCCCATCCTCTTATATTTTATGTATGTTAATTAAATTATTTTTAGTTTCAAATAAAAAGGAAATAAAACACCAAAAATTCAAGTTTGTAAAGCCCTAGACTATTATATGGATAAATGGAAAATGCATACATAAAATAACACATATATAAATATTAAACAATATATAAATATAACTAAAAACATGTTTTGTTTTTTGGAAGGTAAAAAATACACACATACATATGCATATATACACACACACACACACATATACAAGATGAGTTCCTTATGCTTGGTGCATAGGGAACCTTCCCCTATTGCCCCATAATATTTCAACACGTGGCACTTGTTTCGACTCACAAAAATTGCTAGCCACGTCATTTGCTACAATATAAAACTATATTGACTATATTGATTTTCTTGTGATCAGCAATTTGAGGGCATCGAACAGCGTGAAGTGTTAAACCGAGCCTTCAAATTACTAAACGTCAAAAACACTCTAGTGTGGCACTGAGCAAATGACATGGTCAGCAACTCCAGCGTCCGATCGCTTATCAGCCGACAAGTGTCCGATCCAACAATTTTTTGCATGGAGGTTCACATGGCAAAAACATTAGTGGAGTTTTTGTAAGCTCAACCAAGTACCGCGTGTTGAGATATCAGGGTATAATGTGTGAATACGGAAGGTTTTCTAGGCTCTATACATATGGAACCCACATGTATATATACATATATGTACGCATATACACGCATAATAAATTAGCATTTAGAACATTCATTCGACACAATTATCCTTGCTTTTTCCAAGTTTTATGACCTCATAACAATGTACTTGAGTTTTTATTTCTACCTACAATAGTTTTTCTTCTTGCCTTGCTCTTTCATGCAAAAGAGCATATATGTTTCCTCAACAACTAGACTCTATCACCCATGGTTTTTGAGGTAAGTATTGTTCCTTCCAAAACAGAAATATATCAAGATACGTGTGCACATGCTTGCAAGTGACGTAAAATTCATGGAAACTGTTAAGAGTATGAGCTCAGTAGTTAATGTTGGAACAGATGATTAGTTATGTAATTTTTGTTCTTTTAACATTAATATATAAATGCTTGGCATATGGAGAGAGATCAGATTTATGCCTTCCTCTTCTCCCCCACACAATTCTTCTTCTTCACCTTTACTTGTTTACATTGTATCAAAGCATAAGGCTTGATACCATTCACGGTTATTGTTCATGTCATTACTGTTCATGGGGTTATTGTTCAAGAGTATTTTTATAGGGTTTTGATCGGCCCCTTCTTTAATCTTCTTCAGTAATCAGATCTGGAGTATCTCAGATCTAATCGTAGAGATTGAAACCTAGTTGGCTATTGTGTGGGTAGTTATTGGTATGGTGTTTAAATTCAGTATATGATCGAGGATCGGTCAATCCAAAACATGGTTCAGGCGATACTATATTCATGTTAATATTATTAATCTATTTAAGAGTTACAACATAATGGACTAGCTCAGTTGGTAGAGCACAGGTTTTTAACCTTGTGGTCGTGGGTTTGAACCCCACTTTTGGCATGTTTTTACTATTTGGGACTTTAGATTTCTATTAATGTTATTAATAATTAGAGAATGGAGTCCTTGTCAATCACTATCCGTCTCATGGCAGTCCTTCTCTTCCTCAGCCTCCGTCTTTCATTTGTTGCCGCCGATGACGTCTCACATGACAACAATCCAGCCCCGAAATCTTCTTCATGCAACAATAAGATCCAGTCGGAAAATCCACTTATTTCCAGGTGATCTTTGGTATTTGTCCTATGAAAAAAAGGGGCTGGTCTACTGCCCATCACCTTGGTTTGCTCAAGGAAATGGCGGTTTGCGAGGTTAGGGTTGAATCGAAAATTTTCGGCTTCGAGTTGAGGAATCTATACAGAACAAAGTCATTGAAGATATCTGAGAAGTGTAAGGTGGGGGTTATTGCCATTGTTATTCCGTGGGAAGATTGCATATGGTTTTCACAAGGGATAGAGAAGAGTTTGAGGACGGATAGGGAGCAGGTCGTGATTGGCTCCAAGAGAACATCGCAGTCTGTTCTGGTGATGGAGATTAGAAAAAACGATAAAGGTAGATTTCTTAAGCTGTTGGAAATCGTGGGCAATGGTAAATCAAGGAGCATTTGTTTTCCGGAGGGAGTAGATCGGAAAGGTTGGACGGAGTTGCTACACACTCTGGGTTGGAGATTGGGCATTGTCGATAATCATCCGGTCGATTCTAGTCAGCTAGGATCGTCTTCCGCAGTTCTCCAAAGGGATCTTTCAGCTGCTGGATACACGGATCAGGTGGTAAGGAATGTTTTGGAGAAGAACGGTGGTCTCGGCAGGAA
>JAUPMG010000001.1:15957742-15971654 GCA_031762675.1 Pachysandra terminalis
AACAGAACAGAAAAATCATTAGTATATTATATATATATATATATATATATATATATATATATATATATGTACATATATACGTGTCTGTATGTTTTATATAGAAAATAGTATTAATTTTGTCAAACCGAACCGACAAAAACCGAATTTTTCGGTTTCTATTTCGGTTTGGTTTGGTTTTCGGTTTTACTTATTATAGTTCGGTTTGGTTTTCAGTTTTATATTTCAGTTTGGTTTGGTTTTCGGTTTAGTGTAATGTAATGCAGTTTGATTTAGGTTTGACCTCTAAACCGAACCAAACCGACCAAATTACACCCCTATATAGATTCCATAGAAGGTTTTTCCTTGATTTTCCCCTCTTCCAACCCCACATGTGCATGAGATCGGCAAACTTTTCAGGCATTGCCCAACAAACCCCAAAGTACCTTAGAAACATACCCCATAAATGACTTGCTTTGTCTACTTATTCTCTTCTTGTTTAGTTGTTTCTTGGAGCCACCCATGCGGTGAGATGGCTCCCACATGTTGTACCTTTTTTATGAATATTACACGCATATATTCTCTGCTTTTCTTAATGCACTTTTTTGTTATGCATAAAAATAAAAAATTAACATACAACTCATCTCTATTAGTGTTTGTTCTTCTATAGGCCACAAAAAGCATGGATGCCCAATTTAATCTCTAAAAACCCTGCCAATCCCAAAAGGCCGAGGATTCCCTAAAAAGCAATTTTCAAAGTTCAATTAAAAGTCCTGAACACTAGGGGATTCCACCAAATCTGAATTCTCCTTGAGCAAAGGGAAAGGGCAACTATATACCAATCCATCATATCACTTGTCAATAGTAGTTCTCCAACGTGTGCCCAGGTGTTGGTCAAACAAGCTACCATAGTCATTACTATCTCTGTAATAGCATGGAAATTGGGCTTGGAATCCTCATATATCCTCCTATTCCTATCACCCCAAATGGCCAAAAAAACGGCATGGATAAGAAAATGGTATAAAACTCACTCTTTAAACCAATTGAAAGATCCTTCAGTCCAAAACAACTAGCAAATAGAACTCAACATAACCCACTCAGCACCCAAAAACTGAGAAAAATGGCTCTAAACTTCTCTAGTTACAATGCTATGCAAAAAAAGGCGTCCAACCACCTCCCTGACAAAAACACACAACGAATACCCATGGAGAAAAGACCACGTACTTATCTTTTAGAGAACGTCAATAGTGTTGTCTCCTTGAAGAAAGAACTGCAATCCAAACAACAACTTTTATATTTGGAAGAAATGTGGGCTAGGGGACTAAATTTGGGAAATCTGGTTCATTATAGTATATAAACACATCTTTAAGGTTATCAAACAACTGAGCAAGTTCTTCAAAGTCACTGGTCTATGATCAAGTAGAAGAGGCAAGTTCCAACGGAGTCTTTCAGGGAACTAGGAAAGGAACTCTGCTGGCTTGGCAACTTTGATTAGTGAAAGATTGTAGATGCTGGGAAGTAGCAAATGTAGAAGACTACATAGAATATCCCCAGCACAAATCACTCCAAAAGCTAATGCAAAACCAGCACCCTAACCCAAAGTAAATGAAGGAGAAAAATGTAAGACCAACTAGACAATATGTTTCCACAGACAGGTTCGGTGCATGCTAAACCTTGTATTTCAAACTATCCATCCGGTCCTTATCATACGTTATCTAGACACCACAAAGCACCAACACTCACCTTTAATACTAAACCTTCATGTCACGCAAAGCAGTATTCTATGTATATTCCTTGGTTTTAACCAAGTCTTTCATCTTTGCAAATCATACTAACTTACCGTCCCTCCCCCGCCCGCCCACCCCAGCCCTCAGCATCAGCCCCGCCCCCCCCACACAAACAAAAAACTCTGATCGATCTTGTTGACAATTATAATGGGGACGTTGAACAAGGACAAAAACAAATCAGAGGATTAGGTGGGAAAGCTTTGATCAATGTGATAGGATAAGACAAATAAATCCTTTTCTGTCCAGCAAACATATGCATTCTTTCCACAATCAGGTCCCAAAAGATGGGGGCTTCAAGGATTACTGCCTAAGGGGAATTTTCACAGTTCCCCCTCCCTCCCTCAAATTACTGCCAAATGGAAATTTTCACAGCCCTCCCTCCCTCAGATTACTGCTCAAGGGAAATATTTCACACTCCTCCCACTTCCCTCAAATACTGCCTAAGGGGAAAAAAAAATTATGGTTAATGAGCATTATATAAATAAGGATAAGTATATACAAGGCTGGATAACCATGAAAAAGTGGTCGAAACAGCCACAAAAACAGCAGAAAGGAAAAAACACAAAACATAGTAATTAGAGCCAGAAACTAAAACGCCTTATCTCCCTCCCTCTCTGCTGAAGTTTCCAGTATTCCGTTCCTCTCTGAACACAATTGATCTCTCTAACTTCTTTTTTCTTTTTTTTTTAGTGACGTGGAACCCCCAACCCCACCTAATGGGGACAGGGTAAACCCCGGATACATGACCCCACCCACAAGTTGAAACCGTAATTAATTTTATAAGCATTAGAACCCTAATAGATAAGATGACTCCTAAATAGAGTGCACCCATTCATAAGAGAGAGAGAGAGAGGGGGGGGCTCAAATCAAAGGTTCTAAACTTTGCATTCTCATATGTGAGTAAAAGCTAGGCAGTGAATAATTTGATAGAGTTTACAACTTATTTTCACCCGAAAATTCAGGATGTTGAATGTTTAAATGCAAAATAACTTTTTTGGTTTTTTGGTAACTTCATTTAGAATCAACCAGATAATTAACCTGAGAGTAGAACTTCTTAATTTTACAACTACCTAATTTTTAGCCCACAACCCCCCTGTAAATGTCTATTCCCAAGACTTCAATACACATTATTTACAAAGTATGACCGTTCACTGAATCCTATCAAGTCAGTGGCAAATCATTAACCTGGAGTTGGCCTTCTTAATTTTAAATCTACGTAAAGTTTAGCCTACAACCTATGCTTCAGCCCTTGTCAATGTCTATTCCCAAGACTTCAACATACATTATCTATAAGGCATGGCTGTTTGCTGAATCTTAACAAGTCAGTGGCAAATCAGTACCCAAATCTGTGTCCACATTTATGGACACAGGTTTCTTTACATGATCTGCCCAATCAAAGTGGAGATCCAAATTTCACAAATATGGAAAAAGTATCCTCCGTTAATTTCCTGTTTGTCGGGAGGGGGAAATATCTAACATGTATTACAAAATATCTCCAATATCACCAATAATTCAGCAGACATTATGTCATTCAAATTTATCCTGTAAAATCAAAATAATGGAAGCATGGAATGGCAAAAGTTCAGCAACATTGAAATTTTCAAAATAAATTCAACAATTTCCCCGGAAATCATTAAACCCTCTAAAGAATGACTCTTTTTAGATCTCTCCTAGTAGATTCAAAGCTTTGTTAGGCTTCTATTTCTTTTCTTAAATTATCTTTCAACTAAATCAATTGCATTTACGTCCTTCAATTGAAGCATTGACAAATCAGTGTCCACTCAATCAAGTAATTCTAGATTTAGGAACTGACAAAAAAACAGTAGTGTTAGAGAATTGTGTTTTTCTTTTTCTTTTTTCTTTTCCTTTTTTTTTGTGTGTGTGTGTATGCCCTTCTTGAAGCCATGCTCAAAACTAGGTTTAATGAAGAATTTACTATCTTTGGTGGATAGACCTAAAATTTTATCAAATTAACAAACTTAAGAGATGCAAATTCTTCTATGATTATATTTGGTGATAATATCTAACTAACAACAACATGAAGCAATAGATACTCCTTTTCTTCGCTTTGAATTTTTGATACTAACTCCGACAATATTTGCCTCTTTTATGACGTGAAACCATTTCAGTGTAAAGAACTGAAAATTGAATCATTACTATCTGATACGGTTCTCTGTGCATAGAGGACTCGAGTAATGCATGTAGAGCTGCATGAGCCACACAAGCACACTATCATCTGAAGGATTGCAGTTAGGAATATTAGTAGGAGTTAGTCATTCTGTGTGTTGTTATGTTAATGTGATAGTAGTGGGTTAGTGGTAAGTAGTTATAACTTACTGTCATTTATTTCAGCAATGTTATGGTTCTGTTAGTTATTCTCTGCAGGTTATATGTTACAGAGATTTGTAGTAGAAGATTATCTGTGAAAATCTAAGTAAAGGCTTCTCTGAAGTTATTGGAGGTTGGGTTCTCCTCGAATTGAACTTGTTACCATTTTTCTTTTATCCAAAATAGGCAAGAAGAAAAAGGTTTGTATCACTATCCAAAGCATACAAGTAATATGTATAATCATGGACAAGTACAGAAGAACAAGAATAACACATAAAACATCAAAACTGAAACCAAAAGCTAAAACCTAAGCAAGCAAACGGTCATCTAAACCATCGTCACATATGACTTACACAAAATACTGATAAAATTGCCAAAAAAAATAATTATAATCAAGAAAATAATGGATCAACTTTTCCGTAAAACATTGAGAAAACACTAAACTAAAACCAGCAATCCAAATCACTCAACGCCTCATTGCATAAAGGGAGAGAGAGAGAGAGAGAGAGAGAGAGAGAGAGAGAGAGAGCTCACATGTTAGCGGATGGAAGAGAATCGAGATAAGCCTGCTCGAATTGCAGAGGGCGCTTGGGACGAGAACGAGGAGCAGGACCAGGGCCTACCACTGGCTCTTCGTCGCTCTCCTCCATTGTCAAACCTTCCTTCCCGTTCTGAGGTTCCTCCATTTATTTTTAGGGTTTCTTGACAGCCAACCAAAATCTTTATAAATCGAATTCCCTTTCAAAGAAAAGGAAAATCTAATATGCTCTCAGATGTTTAGAAACAATCTGACAGTGAAATGCTGGCGGCTGCGGGAAGGGAATGCCGGTCTCTTGTAGATGGGAGCGAGGGAGTAACGAGTGCGGCTGCGTTGAGCCAATGGCCAGGCTTATGTAAGTGCTTATTTCAGCTTATTGCTATTAAAGCACTTTTTAAAATTAAAAGTGTGATTAGTAACACATAAACTTATCCGAGGAACGCTACCATAAGAAGTTGTTGAAAACAGGGTCTTTTATCACTTATAGGAAAGTTATTTCTAAATTTTAATAATATTTTTTAATACCTATTTTACCTTTAACTTTTTAAGCACTTAAATAAATGTTTTTGAATGAATCGAACTGCCGCCCCTATGTCGACCCGATTTAACACAGTTGAATCATGCTCAAACAAGACATAAGGTACGATTTATAGATCATGTCGTTTTGGGATTTGGCGGCACAACACGGTTCAATCTATTCACCACATACTGAAGTACAACATGATCAAACTATATCATGAGTTGCGTGTCGTGTCAGACTCACATGCAACCCAATTTATTAAGATGAGACTTGATCGTAGTCTTTTGGGCTAACCCAAACCTAGCCCACATCTACCCCCACCATCTAATGAAAAATATAAGGTCTTCTGATACAAGACATTTTAACGTTATATTAGCCACGTGGCTTATTATTTTAAAGGACCACGACTCATCCCTAAATGAAATGGACCCCGCCTCAATGGAATAAGTGTAGCACAAGTGAACCTGACCAAATGTTGTTTTAGGCTGCGTTTGACCCGGCTTCTATAAATATTTATTGTAGCTTATAGCTTATATAAACACTTTTTAAAATTAAATGTGCTTGGTCTCGCTTAAGGGTAAGTGCATACCCATAAAGTGAAGTTGCTCAGAGCCACTCTCCTATGCCATAAGCTATTTCACAATTTTAGTAATACTTTTAAAATATTTATTTTACTCCTAAATTTTTATAAGCACTTAAATAAATGTTATTTTTAAACTTTAATAATATTTTTATAATACCTATTTTACCCCTAAACTTTTACAAGCACTTAAATAAATGTATTTATCAAACGCTATTTTTTTCAAATAAACAATTTATTGTTGTTGTCAATAAATGTTCCCATTGATCCACTTATCCATCGAGTGCTTATCCAAAAACACAAGCCGAGTCAAAGGCAGCCTTAATCTTGTGATTTCATCACTTAAAAGTATGATAATTGAATGGTTGAATATCTTTAATCATTCTCTTAGGTTACATCTTTTGGTGGTAGTACTTGAGGACCTGTGTAGGAGTCCTTTTGCCCTAGACTAGGAAAACAAGTTTTAAATGGAACATGCAACAAACTCAAGATTATATTCTCTTTTCTACCAAAAACAAGATTATATTCTCTTCAATTGATCACATAATCTTTAGCTTTTCTATTATTACCTTTTTTAACAATGAAAAGATTATATTCTCTTTCATACCAAACAAAAAAAAAAAAACAAGATTATATTCTCTTATAATTGATCACATATTCTATTATTACCTTTTCTATTATTGAATAACGGCCCATCCCGATACGATAAGCTTTATAGTGTTGTGTTGTGCCTTGGGCACGTGGCCCACGATGAGCATGAACACGGTTTGGTAAATGGACAAATTGTAGGCAAAAGCATGGGTCCAACCCAGCTCGGCACATCACGGCGGAATAATAATTGTGCCTCGTGTCAGACCGCGGGTCCTAAGACGGCACAACAAGGCACGGCCCAATTAAATTTGGGGCCATACCATGCCGCTACGGTAAGGCCTGTTGGACACCCATGTCTATAGAGGATCTATATAGATCCCACACAATAAGATCTCAACATGTGGCGTAGAAGACAATGGGAGATTATAACTGTGTTTGGTAATACTTTCAAAAAGTTGATGGTTGAAGCAAGAAATCATAAGCAAATTCTCTGCTTTTGAAAATATCTTTTCATTAAGCAAAATTGTTTAGTACACCTTTGTTGTATTGTTAAAAAGCAAAAAAACATGTTTGGTAGTTGTAAGCTAATAAATTATTTTTTAAATAATATAACTCTATAATTAACAAAAATGAATTATGTTACACGTTGTTATATAAGTGCAAACATGTTAAAAGTTGTACGCTCAACCATAAACAATTTGGTAAAAAGAATAATGTTATGGAATAGTTTTAGCTAATCTACTATAATAACTATCACTGTTGCAATCTATGTGCACTAGCTAATTGACGTGCGAGAGAATCTCTAACTTCTGACATTTCTCGTCGAGACGTGGCAGTCACATCTATCTCTATAGGTTCTTATGAACTTGAACCTTCTAGCTCATCCTCAACCATCATCTCTTCATCTTCAAATTCTACAAATAAGCAATATTCACTATTCACTATTCATTATCCACTTGCCTACATCCTGATAAAGTTATGTAAAGCACAACAAGCAATAGATATGCGTTGCTGTTTCTTAAGAGAATATGAAGGCATCGTTCTCAGAATAGAAAACTGCTTCTTCAAAACTCCAAAATAACGTTCTATAGCATTACAAGGGATGAATGCCTATGATTAAATAGCTCTCGTGATCTTGTTGCTTGTCGACTACTTCCCTGTACTCCTGAATATGATATCGCTCTCCAGAATATGGTGTCAAGTAACCTTGCATATTGGTATAGCCAAAGTCGACCACATAATACTTCTCTAAGACAAGTAAAAAATAAATAAGATTTTTTTCAACTTATTTTAAGAATAAATAATTCTTAATAATTGTTTCAAACCTTCTAGAGGATGAGGAATTGCATATTCAGCTTCGTAACTGCATCAATGAAAACCCGTGAATCATGTGTTGTACTTTCCTACCCAACTAAAATGAACGTAAATCGCATATCAAAAGAACAGACACATGGCATTTTGTGTCATTGTCATCTTCCTTCCTTTGTATGGAATTTATTTATTGAATGGTACATTAGCACTGACATGCGTCCCATCAATCGCTCCAACACAACCCTATATAAAGTGTGATGATTAATTTCACATCAATAACAAAACAAACTACAAAAGAATAAAGAAGAAAAAAATATAATGGGATTAACTTAAACTACGGATAATCCTTAAGATTGTGTTGAATTTCAGGAGGAGTTTCAGGAAAAGATGGTAGGACTATAATCTCTTTCCCAAATCATATCATTACCTTTAAAACTTTACCAAAATGACTAAAAATGGTCTCCCCAGAGTGTTGGAAGCGATTTGCAATTTTTCGATTTGAACAATTATGTGCTAATGTCTATAAAAATATTGTCACTTGCTCCTTTATAGATGTAAAATGTCACGAAGGATATCTCTCTCCTTTAACACATACACAAATTAAGAAATACATATGATTGCATTCTAAACAGATTAGGACACCTTTTCGGATTTTTCTACACAACGTTATGAACAAATTCGTGTCTAGTTAACACATCATCCCTGTATGGTGTTTTACAAATGTACTTATTATTGTACTCCACAATAGCAGCTACTACAGTTATCTCCATTCTCGTCAATTCTTCATCAGAGTCACATATATTACTTGGTCCTTCATATTTAGACTGGGTTAAAAGTTGCTTATCTTCTGACGTAGATATCCTATTTGTGTTCATATTTTAACTAACATTGATTGCAATTATAAACCTTGATCCAAATATGATAACTAAAATTAAATCCTACATTAGAAAATCAAAACCAACCCAATTAACAATACAAAACAGAAAAGCAAGCAACATAACGTTACAATAGCAACAAAAAAAAAAAAGAAAAAAAAAATTTACAATGCCATCATAAATTCACAATAGATGCACAAAATAAAGCAAAAATATTAACCTTCATAACAAAAACTCAAAAATTATATATCAATCCTAAACAAGGTCTGAAGACATATGAATGATAATAAATAAATAACAATACTAACATAACTCCACCTTCTAAATTTCTAAGATAAATCTAAAGACTATCCATCTTGTGTTCACCTGACATCTCGATGAATGCCTCCTGCCATATTTTATACCCCATCTTATCAATTACTTTTAAATATGTTTCCATTTCTAACTCATATATACTTTCAAGGACTTGAATACACTTTGCCATGGTATATGGTTCAGAACTAGAACTTGATGATGTAGACTGTCGAGTAAGTGTTTCATTCCTTGCGTAACTAGTGTGGGTCATATAACGAATAGCTTCAGATAACTCAGATTCTTTCGCATTTCTGAGTTACGAGTACTACCCGGAGTTCAAGATCGTGAGCGATGTCGTTCATGGCTTGAAACACGTGGTTCTTGAGGGGTGTCAAACTCATTTGGCAATGGGGTAGGAGAGAAGGGTGTGTCGATATCCTCAGTTGGGAACTCTTGTGCATGGTGGGAATCCTCAGTACTATCTGATACATCTTGATTGTTTCCACCTGTCACTACTTTAGAAGCAGAAGTATTACCAAATATTATCACAAATTGATCATACATTGGGCATCCTACCTTAAGAAATCTTCTTGCTTTGGGATGTACCTATAGTGGTATAATAAATTATTATTAACTCATTATATAAAGAACTATATATGAATTTAAATAACCACTGAATAACTTAAAAGTGTACCTTTAAATAGTTTTCTCACACATAATCATGTGCTGTTGCAGTTTGTAAAACTGGATCCCGACCAAAGCCTATTGGTATTTGTTTCAATTGTGTAAATTCTCTATGCACATTTCTCATATTGTTATACTTGTTTTGAATTTGTTTCATCCCATATTTCTTTCCAGTACTTTTGTAAAATTCTTTCCTAATTTTCTTCCAACCCCATTTCTTGAATGTGGTTGTCAATTACCTTTCTTTACTTCATATACCATTAATTCAATAAAAATTATCTCTTGATCTCCTGTCCATTGTACCGGCGTTTTGTTGACATCGTTAAATGATGAAAATTGCTCAACAGAGATGGAAGACATCTAATTAACAAAATAAATATTATTGTGACTCCGACTGAATCCAAAGTATTAATAATATTGTAATTCTAACGAAAATTCAATCTAGACATAACATTTATCATCATATTACTAAAGCACTCAAAGGAAGAGGATAATAACACTAGCTAGGGATGATATGAAAACTGCTAAACTAAAAAGAGTTTTCTTTGAGATTGTACTTTAGGTTTTCTCTTGACATTCAACAAATGGAAAAGAATGCTTAATGTCTTCGAAGCGCTGTAACAGAAGCAAATATATTTTTATCGCCTTATCCACACAATTGCTATAGAACTTATCCTACAGAACTGATGTAAGGATTCCTCGCGAGGAATGAATTTTTACTGTGAAATTGTAGAGAATTGATCTTACATCTAATGAAAATCTTTAGTAAGAGAAGTAGACAAATATGTTCTTTAGTATTTAGTTCATAGGAAGTATCAACAACATATTGTCAGAGCTAGAAAGGAGTGACAATGAAGCATTCAACTAGATACAACATCTTATATCCAAATTATTAAGGTATAAAAAACCGAAATCGGAGACCAGACCAAGAGTTGGCAATTGGGCGGGTTTGGGTCGGGTTGATATAGGGTATTCACGGCTTAACACTCAACCCAAACCTGCCCGTTTAATAAACGGGTTGAAATAATCAAACCCGCACCCAACCCGCGTTGACCCATTTAAGTTTGCTAAATTTGCTATTATTTATTTTTAAATACCTTATCTATGTGTTGTATAATAAACCTGATTACAAGTTACATTGATATTGTAATTTAATACTCATTTTTTTCCTATAATCTTATTTAATCCCATGTAAACAAAAAAAGGCACTATAGCGTACAATATTCTACTTTACTTCTCCAATGCTCCAGCCTTTAGAAACTGAGCTCTATCATATAAGAGAGGAAAGGAAGAGGAAAAATGGGAAAGAAAATATTATATACCTTACATTATGTATATATGTGTGCATATATATAAATATATGTATACATAGTTGGTATATATTTTTTACGTATACCAAGTAAAACATATAGTATAATAATCCGACGGGTCAAAGGGGCTAACCCAAACCCGACCTGTTTATTTGTGAGTTGAAAATCCTCAACCCAAAATCCGACCCGCGGATTGAAAACTTAAACCCAAACCTGCTAAAATTTGAGCGGGTTTAGGTGGGTTGACGGATCGGGTTGGAAATTGCCAGCTCTAACTGGACCGATCCCGTTCGGAGCCAGACCGGCGGGGACCGGTCGCTGGAACCTGTCACCGGACCGCCGGTCCATAACCCAATAATACATTCCTTTATTTCATGGGTTGAAATCAGACCACTATGGTTCGATCCCGGTCCGAACCGGTTTCATCCGATCTGTGAAACGATGCCCATGGTTGATCCAAGTGTATGATAGTGCAAATAACCATTCAATGGATTCTACCAACTTTGGGGAAAAATTGATGGTCTGACAATATTCCATGCAAGGAGAAATCAATATAGATCTAAGAGCATATTAAGAGTAGCAAAATCTTTCAATTCCAATCCCCTTAAAACTGATAATGCTGAATATGGCTGAAATTATGATATGAGCTAACAAAAAAAAAAAACAGAGCAAGAAGAAGGGAAGACGTTGCTGGGAAAAACAAAGTAGAAAGGAAAGACGTTGCTGTAAAAAAAATCAGAAATTTGACTGACATTGCTGGGAAAAAAAAAAAAAAAACAGAGCAGGAAGGAAAGACTTTGCTGTAAAAAAATCAGAAATTTGACTGAGGGAGACTTTAAAGATCAAACAAGCAGATTTGAACTCGCCGTCACTGGAAAATATTATCCCCGTGAGAAATGATGTCCGAGATTTGACGAACCATGTTGTTCTTGCTGTACAAAAAAAGGAGTTGTTGGTAAAAAAAAATAAAGAAGACGAAGAACAGGTGGAATGTTGTTGTAGAGGTTTTGAAGACGCAGGCTCGTTGGAGATATGATGCGGAAATGCTACGTTTTTTTTTTTTATTTTTTAAAATTGTTTTAAAATATCTTACAACACGTCTTTCGCTTCTAAAAGTAAATTTTTGTTTAAAAAAATAAAAAATGCTTTTAAAAAACATTACCAAACGGGTTTATTTGATTGGATGAGATTTTTTCTTGTTTTTCTTGTAAAAGAGGAAAACAAAAGATCAAATATTATAGAAACCCGAAAATCCAAGATCCCTGACGAGAATCCATCTAATATGAAGTTCTCAAATTGCATCATATGAAGTTTTTGCTATTACATCTCTCATCTCTTTAGTCATTGCCTATCAAACTCTAGTTAGATTGAAATTTTATTTATATAATGGATAACAAATCTTATTGTTTGTTACAGTGCTATGCTACTCATACCTACACCTACAGCGTTTTTAACATGAATAATTTGAGAATCTGATCGAATAGCTATAAGTGTCCAATCGAATTATTTGTGCACGAAAGTCTCAAAATAAAAATATTAATGGGATGTTTTTCATGGGCTTAAACAAGTGTTATTTGTTGAACTATTAAAATGAAAATAAGAAAGATTTATATAGGATCGGATCATGATTCAAATTCCTTAACCCCGGCGTTGATACAAGGCTTATGATATGAAATCCGAATAAAAATCAATCGATTGGATCCGATTTCATAGTTGGATCAAATTTGGATATACCCCCAATCCGATCCGATTATATGTATATATGGCTAAAGTGTTAAAACCTAAAGCCTCAAAAGATCATATTTGTTAGTATCGATGATGATGGGTTTGTAAAAGACCAAATATATTAGAATAAAAAGACAACTAATATATATAAACCAATACAATCGTTTTCTCAGAGAAATAGGTAGGAAAAGCCTGTCTCAAGACAACCTAAACTGTCGTGTAGCTGTTCTGTCATGAGCGTTCCTTTTCAAACGTCACATGTGAATAAGACAAAGAGAAGAGACAAGGAAAAAAGAGAATGTTGCAATAACTAAAAGGTCAGTTCGAATGCATATCTTAGAGCAAGGAAGCCTCAAGGAATTCGAATGATTGACTATTCCCTTTCTCTCTCAAAGTCTTAACTCACTGTTGTCTTCTACCTCTTTAATTCTCAGATTTTTCAAGTTCAAATTCTTCAGATCTCCTTTAATAGAGGAAATATTCAACTATTTATAGAGAATTTAACCTCTTAAAAAAGGGCAAATGTCACTCAGTCAAGTGTCCCGAGAGGAGCTTATAAATATCCCCATGCATTAAACATATCCCAAATGTCACGTGTTTTTCAACACGCCTAAGTAATTTCAAGAGAAAGGGACGAGTCATTCGAATCTTCAAAACTTGCTCTTTGATAGGTTGCTTCAGACCTTGAGGAACACGCATTTGTTGCAATATAAATCTGAAAGCAACGTCACCATTCTTGCTGCCATTCTAGATAAGACAAAACCCCTTTAGATAAGTAATACAAGAGATATTCTAAGTAGCTGAGGTTTTTATCGTGTGCTGTCCATTCTGAGAATCCATCTCAATCAACTTTTTAGAAGTCATTTCAATGTCATAAATATCTTTCTGAATTCGTATATTTGGAAGGAACTCCCTTTGGCGGCTATCTTCCTTCGAAGGAAATAAAAAATAACTGTATACTTACAAGGTGATCAATGTATTCTCGAATTACTCATATAGAGGATTCGAAATTGAGTTTCTCATTAGGGAACTCGTTTTCATGATCAATAGTTCCTGTAAAGAAGAGTTTATCTTGAAATCATTTAAGGTTCAAAGCTACAGTAACCAATTCGAGTGCCTTCTATTTGAATGAAATTAGAAGTAAATATGTTTCCCTTGTGAATTCCTTCAATGTAAAGTGAGAGGACGTTCTCAAAGTTCGTAGTAAACCTATCTTCAGGAAATACTTCTAGAGATGGCGTGCCTTCAACTTCTAAAGATCTTTTCGCTGAGCATTTGCTTCTAGAAGTGAAATATATCCAATGTATAACTCGAACTCAATTCATAATAATGAATAAGAGCGACTTCGAGTCTTAGTTTGTAATTCGGATGCATAAAAGAGTGCATTCGAGGG
>JAUPMG010000001.1:15976820-15995555 GCA_031762675.1 Pachysandra terminalis
ATATATCGTATATAATACAAATATAGAGTATAGTTTGGTTAAAACAGTTTGGATTAGAACTATATACACTATAGTTCGAGTTTTGGTTTAACTAAAATTTCAATCCAAAATTAGACTTATCTATTCAATTTTATAATTTTGAAACCAAAACCGAACCAAATATCTAAAAACCCAAATCAGACTGAAGTCGGTTTGAATCGGTTCGATTTCGAGTTTAACCCGTCCAAGTTGCACCCCTATTAATAGTATTCACAAAATGTCATGACTCTCTCTCTCTCTCTACTGATGTCATGTTAGGACCAAATATAGTATTAATAGTATTCACAAAATG
This sequence comes from Pachysandra terminalis, assembly GCA_031762675.1. Classification (NCBI taxonomy): domain Eukaryota; kingdom Viridiplantae; phylum Streptophyta; class Magnoliopsida; order Buxales; family Buxaceae; genus Pachysandra; species Pachysandra terminalis. The sequence continues at coordinate 15,977,152 of JAUPMG010000001.1, forward strand.
TCATGTCACTCTCTCTTTCTCTAGCTGAAGGTTAGGATCGGGCTCGGTTTGTATGAGTTGAGCTTGAGCTCTATAATTAGGCTCGACTATAATCTTAACGAGTTTAAGCTGAGCTTGAATAGGTTCAACTCGATTAAAGCTTCGTTCGGTTTGTATATAGGATTATACATGTGTATTCATATTTCTTATATTATATAATAATATGAAACATACATGTTAATATATTATACTCTATATAATGGCAATCATCAACTATAATATTGATGCATTTGGATTAAGCTAAACTTTTTTGCTAATCGAGCCTTTTACGTGTCAAAACTTTTTGCGAGCCAAGCCTGAACCAAGTCCAAACCTTAAATTTTTTAACGAGCTTGAACTAATCTTGAGCCCGAACCGAGTTGGGCAAAACTTGGCTCGGCTGAACTCATTTAAAACCCTAGTTATAGTGTCATTAAGAAAAATAAGAAGAAGGGATTGGTATTGCCAAACTAATTTTGGCTGTTTCTGCACTAAATAAATAAGCCTTTTTAAATGAAAATGACTGAAAAACTATAGTAAGGTTTTGGAAACAACAAAATAGAGATGGCTACAACATACACTTGAGACATACGTACCTAAGGCTATAATGATAATTAGACTTTGCACATCAAGTCAAACTTAACTATCCCTACATATCCTCCACAACAAAGTAACTACAAAAACAGATAAAAAAAAAAAAGAAAAGAAAAATAAAATTATTTTTTATTTATTAAAAATAATTATTTCTTATCAAGTCAAAATTACTAAAAACTAGATTATATAGTTAAAAAAAAGGTAAATCAGCGAGGTTATAATATTCTCATGATTCATTTGACTTTGTTTAATTATGAAAAACAGAAGGAACCGAGTCAAAGTCCAAGACTCATCCGAGTCACAATTATTAACACATGTATTAGTACTTTAATCCCATCATATTCTATACGTTGTACAAGCTTCATCTACCCCACATTGTTCCCAAATGAATAATAATCCAAGAATCGAAGCAGATGGAATCCCCGGCTTCTGGGCCACCCCTTGTACCCGAATACCAAAAAAAGCCAAGGGTTTCACCCAGGCCCGCCACATGGTCCGAACCCACTATGCCGGCCCATACCCACACATCCCCTTCCCCACCCTTATAACCCCTCCCTCTTCTCTCTCCACTTCATCATTCTCTCTCTCTCTCTGGCTCTTATACCGGACCTTTCTCCATCGGAAGGGCTCGACTCCGATGCGTCCAGGTATGGAACCATGGGTCGAGGACCTGGCAGATGACCTGCAAAGCATGAGCTTCAACTCGACGACGACAACGGACATCAACCGGAGCACGAGTTCGGGTTCCGAGACGACATGGACGGCGTCGAGCCTAGGTTGCAACTCCACCAAGCCTCACGCTGCCTCAGGCGATCCCTGCTGGGATGGGATTCGGCGAGTCAGATCGGAATCTCCGAGTGGCGTACTCGGACTCGGCGACCTGCGATTCGTTCAGAGACTCGGGAGCGGTGATATAGGGAGCGTTTATCTCGCAGAGCTAAAAGGAGCCGCAGGGTGTACGTTTGCGGCGAAGGTGATGGATAAGAAAGAACTCGTGAGTCGGAACAAGGACGGAAGGGCGAGGACAGAGAGGGAAATACTCGAGATGTTGGATCATCCGTTTCTGCCCACGCTATATGCGTCCTTGGAATCGGCGAAGTGGTCGTGTTTGTTGACAGAGTTCTGTCCTGGCGGTGATCTGCACGTACTCCGGCAGCGTCAGCCGGGGAAACGATTCGACGAAGCAGCCGTCAGGTGCGTACGTTAGCAAAGATCCCTCCTTTTTTTTTCTTTCTATTTTAATTTTTTTTTCTTTTCTTTTTCTGGGAGGAGCGATCCGGTGGTTAGAGCAGACAGCGACTCTCGTCACTTAGGATTTTCACTCGTTTCACCTCATCATGAAAGTGATGCATCGCAAGTCTCACACGTAGGGTCCACACCTGGTTGCACCGCGTTATTGGTAGCCCCGGGTCCCACTTTCTGATCACTGTCGTTTTCATCGTTGAATTTGATCGATGATACAAAATTTAGTGTGGTCTGTCGTACACTGGATCATTTGTTTCTTTGTATGGTAATTAAATCTGAGAGGGAGACGGAAGCCGACCAATTAAGTCCATCTGTCATCGTCCCTTTATGGTAACTCGAAGACCTCTTTTTATGAAAATATTACCGTAATGCCACTTTTTTTTTGTTTTAACTTCTAAAGTCAGCTTATGGCTTCCACGTGTTCTAACATCATTGAGTTACTAAACAATGGCTTTTAGAAGTTAGTGAAAATCTCAGTCCTGGTTGTTTGACGTCAATACGGTCAAACTTTTAACGAGGATGGACAGATCCACGGCTATTAGGAAGTCGTTAGCATTTATATTTCGGTGATTCGTGATCTACTCGATCAGATTCTCCTTTTCTGTCGTTGAAGGTATTTTAGTCTTTTTCAAATAACATAACATATTCTTGGAAATTTCCATCCCTGCCGTTTTCCTAAAACGTTATTTTTTGAGACCTCCGATAGGTTCCGCGGGATTTTTGGGATTTTTTTTAAATTCATCGAGGCTCCGTTTGGGTGCAATTTGCTAGAAAATTTGTTGGGAATTCAGAAAGTAATATCTTGAAAAGTGAAATTTAGAATTTCTAGAATATATATGATTAGGATAGAAAATTTTGATTTTAATGTTTATGTCAATAAGAAAGAGTGATAAAAAAAATTTATTACCAATTTTATCCTTCATTTATAAGTATAAGAATAAAAAAGTTTTGAATGACCCTTTTTCTATACTCAATAGAGGTTGACTAAAACATTTTCTATGGGCCCACACTTTCTAGGTACGAAACATACATGTCATTCAAGAAAGCGATATTTCCCTATCTCTCACAAAACCCGACTATCCAAACAGAGCCTGAGAAATCTTGGTTATTCTCCAGCATAGTGGCATTATGGCAATTTTCTACTAACTAGATATCGTGAAGTTGTCTCTCTTTCCTAAACAATATAGCCAATACACGGGCGTTGTGTTGTTTTGTTGGTGCATGATAAGCTTGTGGACCTCTCGAGCAAGATAGGGATTAAGCCTTTTAATTATTTTTATTTATAATTAATTAATGTTATTAATTAAGAATTAATTTAGTTATTATTAATTAATATTATAAGTCAATGAATACACCCCCTTGAACTCCTCCAGGTTCTACGCATCGGAGGTGGTGGTGGCTCTAGAATACGTCCACATGATGGGGATCGTCTACCGGGATCTCAAACCGGAAAACGTGCTTGTTCGATCGGACGGCCACATCATGCTCACCGATTTCGACCTCTCTCTAAAATGCGACAATTCGACGTCGATGGCTCAGCTCATATCCAATCAAAACCCGCCACCAACATTCCCCACCAATGACCACCACCCCATGGATCCACCTCCATTTGCTGCTTCCTCCTGCATTCTACCCAACTGCATCGTCCCCGCCGTCTCATGCTTCCACCCGAAGCGTAAGCGCAAGAAGAAGCCAGGCAACCGCTGCGGACCGGAGTTTGTCTCGGAGCCTGTTGACGTAAGATCGATGTCGTTCGTCGGCACACACGAGTACTTGGCGCCGGAGATCGTATCGGGTGAAGGTCATGGTAGCTCAGTGGATTGGTGGACGTTAGGGATATTCATATTTGAACTATTATATGGGGTGACACCCTTTAGGGGAATGGACAATGAGTTCACCCTGGCTAACATTGTGGCTCGAGCCTTGGAATTCCCTAAAGAACCAACGGTGGCGGCCTCGGCGAAGGATCTGATATCTCAGTTGTTAGTTAAGGATCCGGCGAGGCGAATGGGATCGACGATGGGTGCGACGGCGATCAAGCACCACCAGTTCTTTCAAGGTGTGAATTGGGCATTGTTGAGATGTACAACGCCGCCGTATATACCTCCGCCGTTTGTAGTTCATCGAGAGGTGGCATCGGATGATAGTTGCCCAGATACTCCTGTAGAGTATTATTAGCTAGTCAGCAAGAAAGGATTTATTTATATATACTTAGTTCATAAAACTTTTACAGAATTAATTGTGATTACATGTTCTTTTTGATGTGGGTTGCGGGGATCATATGATCTTGATCTTGTGAATGAAAGAGTAGTTTTGATTTCAGTTCTTTTCTTTTGGATTCAATTATGGAGTCACGTTGCTCAAATACTCTTGATATATATATATATAGTCGTGAGGAGGGACCACCCGCCGCGGACTTATATAGGTTACTTGATAACGTTACGATGTCAACGAGCCGAGCTAGCTCGGTTCAGGCTCGTGAGCTGAGACCGAGGCCGAAAAAAAGCTATTATCTTAACGAGTTTAAGTCGAGCTTGGGTAGGCTCAGCTCGGTTTGTACGGGGGATTATGTGTTCATATTCCTATATATTATATTATGTATTAATATTAAACACACATGTTAACATATTATATTACATATAATAATAATTATCAACTATAATATTAATGCATTTGTACTAATCTATGTTTTTTTATGAGTCAAATTTTTTAGAAGTCGAACTTCTTGCGAGCTGAGCTTTTACGAGCCTGAGTCAAGGTGGGCAAAGCTGGGCTCGGCTCGGCTCATTTATAGCCCTAGATAACGTTATGACAAGTGGATTAGTGATACCGACAACCTTTTAGAGTTTTAGTCTAATGTTATAATAAGTGGATTAGTGATACCGGCAACCTTTTAGAGTTTTAGTCAAATTCAATCGTTAGAAATAAAGTTTGAAGAAAAAGTTTAAAATATTGGTGATGACGGATTTGTAAAAGGCTAAATATATTATAATAGAATGACAACTAATACATTTGGACCAATACAATCATCTACCCAGAGAAAAGGTAGGAAAGTCTGTCTCAAGACAGTCTAAACCGTCGCGTAGCCGTTCTGTCAAGAGTGTCCCTTATCAACTTTGACCTATAGAGAAGACAAAGAGAAGGGGCAAGAGGGAAGGGAATATTGCAATAACTGAAGAAGGTAGTTAGAATGCAATCTCAAAGCAATAAAAACCTCATAGGTTGAAGACTACTCTCTTTCTCTTTAAGTGTCTTTACTCACTGTTGTTTCAGGTTTGTAAGTTTTTTTTGTTTCAACTCAGAGCTCCTCTATCCTCTTTAATGGAGGATGGATCCTGGTATTTGTAGAGAGTGTTGCCACTCTTCATGGGACAAGTGTCACTCGGCCCAGCATTTAGAGAGGGACTCTCATGTGCTAAGCAGATCCTGAGTGCTACGTGGTCTTAAATCTTATCTTGAAGGGCACGTGTTTTTCAATACGACGAAGTTACTTCCAGAGAAAGAGATCAAATCATTTCAAACCTGCTTTGTGAAATGTTACTTTGGAACTTGAGCAACACGGATCCAGAGATGCATGTCACTTTCATACAGATCCCAAAGAGCAACGTCACCATTCTTGCCACTATTCCAGAAAAGACAAAACCCCCTTTAGATAAGTTAGAAAGCAGATATTATATGGCAGTGAGATTTTTACCACGTGCTTTCCATTCTGAGAATCTGTCTCATTCACTTTTAGGGGACAATTCAATGTATAAGGTACTTTACTGAATTCGTATGTTTCGAAGGAGAGCTCCCTTTGGCGGCTATCTTCCTTCCAAGGAAATCAAGAACAATTATATACTTACAGGGTGATCAGCGTATTCTCGAAGTACCCATGTAGAGAACTCGAGGTTGAGTGTCTCATCAGGGAATTCGTTTTCATGATCAATCGTCCCTATAAAGAGGAGGTTGTTTTGAAATCCCTTAAGGTTCATAGCTACAGTGACCAATCCGAGTGCCTTCTACTTGGATGAAATCAGAAGTAACATGTGAATTCCTATAAGGTGAAGTGAGAGGACGTTCTCAAAGTCTGTGGGAAACCTATCTTCAGGAAATATGTCTGGAGATGGCGTGCTTTCAACTTCTAAAGCCCTTTCCACTAAGGATTTGCTTTCTAGAAGTGAAAGTCTCAAGATATGACTCGGAATCAATTCATAACAATGAATTGAAGTGACTTCGAGTCCCAATTGGTATTTTGGATGCGTAAAAGACTGCATTCGATGGGGTAAACCCAAGTTCATGTCCTTCGAGGATGATAGAATCCTTAGTCCTTTGGGGGTGACGAGCCCTTTAACGAATTGATCATCTCAGGGCGGTTAGCCTCAAATTCGCCTTAGGAGGAAGGAATAATCCTCCTTCGTATTCACCCTTAGCTGGAGGGAACATACCTCCTTTGAATTCACCATCTGGAGGTGGTTAGCCTAGAAAGACTTCCTTCGGAATTGTCCGTCGAAGTTGTCCTTTGGATCCGTCCGTCGAGGTTGTCCCTCAGATTCGTTTGTCGAGGTCGTCCCTCGGGTTTTTCCGTCGAGGTGGTCCTTAGAAGGAATATACCTGCTTTGAGATCCTTCAAGACAAAGCATAAAAGTGGTCATTCGAAGTCTATGGATGTGGTCCAAGAGTGACTCCTGAGTTAGAAGGTATAGAAAGGTCCCTCAGGGATCCTTCCTTGAGTAAAATACCTTTAGAACGTAAATGTATGTAATAAAATCACTCGAAGTCTGTTCCAGAGAGAAAATAGATGTGACTTCGAGGATCTATTGGGGTATTAACTATTTGAGGAGTCCATTAGGGGTAGCATGCCCTAAATACGTCATTTGAGAAAAATAAGGTCCATTGAGGGAAGAGTAAGATTCTCATTCCCTCGGGTGCCAAGAAGGCAGTGTGTCGTGGGAACATAAGTCCTTAGTCCTTTGAATACTTCAAAAGAGAAGAGAAAACGTGTTTGTTGGGTTTGGGACACTTCTCCAAGAAGTTATTGCCTTTTTGGTGATAAGAACGGTCAGATATCTCTGAGCCGTTTCAAATATTGTCTTTCCACTAAACGGTCTAATCACCGTACGCAGCTGCTGACAGCTGGCACGTGAAAGAGACGGCTGTACAGCTGTCTCAACTTTATTGAATGATTCAGTGTGTGAGGCCATACCCAAAACGTGTACACGAGCTTTTAAGAAAGCGCCACGTGTAAAGTGGGTTTAATTAGATCGCCTGATCACCAATAGCCCCCGGTCTCAGGTTTCTTATGCTAGAGAAGAAAACATGAGATCGTACCTGAAGTGACGGGCGTTGGAAGCGTGTTTCTCGAAGGAGTGCGTTTTAAATGCGCCTACCATGCGCTGTAACTGCAATGATTTCCTCCTTAAGATTACGCGAAACCGCCAAAAGGAGGCTTTTCCTCTTTTGCAGCGAAAACCGCCGTTCTTCTATAAATTGGAAGCTTGTTGAGGAAAAAAGGTTCCTGCAATTTGAGATTTCTAGAGCTTCATTGCTTTCTTGCTTTTGTATTTCCCAAATCTTTCAGCTTTTACCCTGGCTTCTTCTTCCTTCCTTACTGTGAAAAATGGCCAAGAAAGGCGCTGTGAAGAAGTCTAATACCAAGCTGGAGATTTCCACCACTCAGTTCTGGAATGTGGTCAGAGATTTGGCAGTGCCGGAGGCGGTCCAAAGCGAGGAGGAGCTGCTCTACCCTTTCTAGGAGACGACCTGGCTGAACATGGGCTTCCCTCACCTAAGCCAAGCACCAGTTTTCAAGGCTGAGAGGGGTGACTATCCCTTTTCTGAGATAGGGAGGTTGGAATGGGTGGCCCATGTAATGGAGAATGCTGAATACCGGAGGCTGCTGGACGTTGCTAGTGTGTTGGAAGCCGGATCTATATGGGTGACTACCACAGGGATTATGAAGCCCTGAAGGAGTTTGTGATCTGCTGGGACCTTGAATATCACGTGTTTATGACTGCCTTTGGAGAGATATGCATCACTTTGGAAGATGTAGCTGTGTTGCGCTACCTTCCTATTTTGGGAGATGAAAATCCTAGAGCCACCAGCCTGTCTGCTGCAAAAGAGGTTGATTTGGAGCTTTTGAAGACCTGCTCCAAACAGTCGTTGAGGAAGAGCCAGCTGAAGGGGAGGGATCTTGGTATGAGTATCAAGTACTCCTTCAGAGCGTGGAGTAGGTATTTCTGGAATGAGGGGAAAAATCCCAAAGCCACTAGCCTTTTCATCAAGCGTCTGTTGGGAGGGGGGAGGCTTGGAAAGCTCTGTCCACCTGGCAGGATTCATCGCTTTCTGGCTCGCCTGCTTTGTCGAGGGCTACCAGGTGGACAAAGTACATGAGAAGATCTTCCCTCTGGTGATGAAGATTGCTCGGGGAGTTCGGGTTTTGTTAGCTCCACTGTTCTTGGGATCACAGTACGAGCACTTGGACTTGCTGTGTGAGGACATGGCAAGGAGCAGAGGAGAAATGGTGGTGGAGACCCTACTAGATGCTAACTTCATCCAGCATTTCCTGTGGGAGAGGTACCCCAAATACGCTCCCCAGGACTTCTTGGCGGTGGAGGAGCAACTCCTCACCATGGGTCTGGACTCTGCTCCAAGGGCCTTGATGTGGTCTGGGTTTTGGTCGAAGCGCACCATCCGTTTTCGTCAAGTGATGGACGTTGAAGCTGAGTTCGAATACCGACCATACCGACCATATCGTAATAGAGGGTTTCAATTGCTACAACCCTTCGGAGTCATGGTGGCGACCGGATACAGAGAAGAATACCGCTACTTGGCTCTAGCTCTTGCCCGAGGAGAGAGCATTCCTGGTGATTCTGCATCCATGATACCTGATCAGTTTGGTCAGGGAGTACGGGAGTAGCTTCCCGTCTACAACCCGCAACGTGTCCTTCGACAGTTCGGGTTCGACCAGATAGCCCCTCCCCGTGACGTGGAGTTCACAACTGCTTCGTCGAAAATCCCGGAGTTTGCCTGGGTGAGGTTCCTTCGAGGGAGTGGCTACCTCAGGATGGATAAGGACTTCAGGGCCACTCCCGTGGTATCAGAGAGGCAAAGCAAAGTGTCCTCCTGGTGGTCGGACTGTTGGTACAAGTCATTGGTCACCCTGGGCGAGTTCTACAGAGATGATGCCATTCCCTCGAATCTTGATTTAGGAGGGCCCAAGGAGCAGAGGCTGAAGAGGAACGAAAAGAATCACTCCTTCCAGACCGGGGACGACCACCCATCATTCACGAGATTCCTGGTCACATTGTGATTCAGGGCATCTATTACTGGAGGCAAGGTGGTGATGACACTCCGACCAATGAAGCTTCTGAGAAGGCGCCAGTAGTCCAACCTGAAGAGGCGTCCGTGGAGGTGGATGAGGACCACATCCCTATAGGGAACCTCCTTTCCAGGAGGAACAGGGGTGCAAGAGTGCCTAGACTCCCTTTTAAGCCAGAGGTGGCCGTTCCTCCTGGGCCTATTGTCTTTGAGAGGCTTACCACTGGCGTTCTGGGAGCCAGTGTTGCAGCTCCAAGCCCGACAGTGGAGCAGCAACCCTCTCAGGGGCCAAGGACTAGGGTGAAAATCACTGCTGCCCGGACCTTGAAGGTAACTTTGTAAACCATTTTTCCTGTGCCTTGACTCCTTTTGTGATTTTTTCTGATTTGTTTTGCTTATGTTGTAGCAGATGACTGCTACAAAGGGACTGGAAGTCAGTGATTCTTTTATCCCTTCCCCTCAACAAAGGTCGGAGAGGCAAAGCTCACTGGTGCCAGCTGTGATCTCACAAGGGGGAGCTGCGCCTGGAACTCCTACGCATAGGGTACCTCCACCCTTACTGGGGGTTACTGGAGTCGAAAGCTCCATACTCCCCCCGCCCCCGCTCTTTGAGGGCTCTTCGTCTGGTAGGCTTCTTCCTTTTCTTGTATATGTTTTGCTTGTTGAAGAACTTTCCTGACTTGTGCGTCTGTTGTCTCAGCGACTGCAGACGGGGGAAGAGTTGGGGGGTACAGTACCTCTTGTGATCCCTCATGCCTTGCCATAGAGAGATCTTGGCAAGGCTCCTTTGGGAGTGGAGCAAGAGAGGGAAATCCCCAAGGTGAGCAGGAGCCCTTCTGCTCCCCCGTCTATGACTTCTGGCAGCGCTCCCGCCAGAAGGGAGGATCAGGGTGAAGCTGCAGAGCAAGCAACTCTTGTTGTGGATCCCCTGACTGTGGTATACACAGTCACAGTAAGTAGCCTTTCGTTTTCTGAAATTTTCCTTCCATTGTCTTTAGTGTAACAATTGACTAACACTTGCTGTCTGCAGAATGATGAGGCAACAATCTCTCTTGTTCCCTCGAATATTAGAGAGGGAGCGGGGGAGCCAGCTCCTCCTGTACATACTGAAGCTGAGGATGCTGCTGCTACTGGCGAGGAAGAAGAAGTCTCCTCCAGACAACCATTTGTTCCAGTGGAGACCACAAGTGTACATACTGAAGTGGTATCTCCTACTGAAGCTGCTGCTCATGCAGTTGTACTGGCCCAAGAACCTGTCGTGCCTGCTATTGACCTATCGAAGATTGAAGACACCCTTGAAGCTGTTCCTCCGAAGGAACTCGAGGTCGCAGCCGAGTCTCCCCTCCCTTCAGTGCCTTCCCAAGCTACTGTAGGGATCTCAGGTACCCTGACTCTTACTCCAATTGTTGGACTGAAGCGCAAAAGAGGGAGTTATGCCATCCCACCAATTCAAAAAAAGGAGGGAGTTGTCCCTTGATCCGGTGGAAGGTCCAGAAGACATTGAGAGACGATATTGGATGAACCTGATCAGGGCGACCTATGGGGAGGTCCTACCTGAGACAACACTGCTAGATCTTAAGTTCAGGTTGTTCGGCTACCGAGAGCTATGCAGGCTTTTGGAGATCATGAGCTGCAGGACCCTGCATAGCATCACCACGGAGGATCTGGCAGTCTGGGGAAAGACTGTAGAGAGTCTACAAGGCATGAAGTTCAAGTTGGAGTGGCTGATCAACTGGCTGGAGCATTTGAAGATCAAGGTGCAGAAGTGCAGTAAGGTTAGGGAGCTGGAGACCCTCGTTGCAACCCAGTCAGTTGAAGTAGACAAGTGCCAAGGCTCATTCGAAAAATGCAAGGCAGATTTGAAGGAGGTAGATGGAAACATTGCTGAGCTGGAATCCCTGCTACAGAAAACTGCTGAAGAACGTATATTGATTCTGAAGGACATCGAAGAAGCAGCGCACACGGTAGCTCAAGAGCAATCCAAGGTCATAGAGGCACAAACTGCCCTAATGAGAGTTTCCATCCCTGCCCCCGGAGCTTCACGACTTGGACTTCTAGAGGGAGCCTTCGAAGGTGTGACAGAATCTCAGCTGATTGAGGCATTTTGATCTATCTATTTTCTTGTAAATTTCTTTTTGTACTCAACTGTATTCTTTGTACTGAAAGATTCTTTTGTATATAAACAAAAATCTTTATCAATAAAAATACTTCCTTAGCCATTTTCCATTTACAACTTCTTGAGTTGCATTCTCCTCCAATGGACTAATCTTAAAATATCCCGAGGCTTGAGCTGAAATAACTTCAAAAGGACCTTCTCACTTCGGGGCAAATTTAGGCTTTACAGTAGTTTTCTTTGCATACCAAGTTGCTCGGAGGACCAATTCACCAACCTGGAAGGTTCTTGGTCTGACCATCTTGTTGTAGGCTTAAGCAATGGTCTGACGGTAGTGTAGATTGTTTTCCAAAGCCTTTTGCCTCCTTTCATCCAAATTATCCAACTCTTGAACGCATAAGAGGGCAAAGTCCCTGAAGTCCCAATCCACCCCACTAGCATGTAGGATCCTTGCTGAAGCGACTTGCAGTTCTACTGGAAGGAGAGCTTCTGCTCCAAACACTAGAGAGAAAGGAGTTGCCTTGGTAGCTCTATGCTTACTCACCTTGTATGCCCACAAGGCTTGAGGCAAGGATTCGTTCCATCTTGTAGGTTGGTCATACACCATCTTGGTCAGAATCCTGATCAAGGTTTTGTTGGTGGCTTCAGCTTGACCATTCCCTTGAGGGTAGTAAGGAGTAGCCTTGTTGTGCAGGATTCGGTTATGCACAGGTTTCTCTCGGACTGGCCTGTTGAGGAAGGAAGTTCCATTGTCTGTGATGATCCTTTGAGGGGGACCAAATCAGAGGACAATGTTATCCCTGATGAAATAAGCTACAGAAGTTCCATTGGCTCTTCTCAGAGAGACGGATTCAACCCATTTTGTGAATTACCTCGTGGAGTAATGATTGACTGCATTTCCTGAGAAGGTTTCCGGGGGATGCCATCTTAAATCTGGCACTTCACGCATTTCTTCACAATGTCTGCTGCATCTGCTTCCATGGTAGGTCAGTAGTAGCCTATGTCTTGGAGTTGCTTGTACAACTTCTTCTTCCCTTGATGTGGTCCGGATGTGCCTCCGTGGACCTCTCGAAGGACGATGAAGATTTCTTGCGTACCCAAGCAATGCAGAGGGGTGTCATTAAAGCTCCTTCGAAACAGCTCTCCTTCCTCCATGTAGAATCGAGGGATCTTGCGTTTGAGCTGAAGAGCTTCAAACCTATCTGAAGGTAGGATTACATCTCGAATGAACTTGATGTATGGTTCCCTCCAGTCTGTAAACTCGTAAACGGAGAAAGCTTCAGCAACATCAGTTGGCTCTTGGCATTTGGTGCAGGAAAGCTGTAGCCTGACAGCTTTAAACGCCAAGGAAGACCAGTACACTCTTGATCTCTGTAGTCGCCTGTATAGGGCAATGGAGTTTGAAATCCCACAAGTATCATCACATATGGCCTGCATCTTTTCTTTGGCTTCCTTCGGCCCAATGCATCTGAAGAGAACTCCACTAACCCCTTTATAGTAGAGAGCCTTTCCTTGTCTGGTAAAGTTCACCAGGATCTTCAAAGGAGTAGCAGGAGCCCGGTGGGGGTGGTTCTCCAGATCGCAGACAATTTGATACCTCCAGTCCCCTTCTGCAATAGGTTCTTTGTCCTCTTGAAGAAGCTGAGTGAAGGGGGTAGTCCTTCGGATGACCTCCAAGGTAGTTGCATCAAATTCGAATTAGAGTCTACTTCCCAAGTTGGCCAAGGCATTAGTATGCTTTTTCTTGCTCATCATTGTGTGAGTCAGGGAATAGCTTGAGAATCTTCGAAGGAGAGCTTGTATAACTGTCCTGTAAGGAACTAGGTCAGGTTCCTTAACGGTGAACTCTTCATTGATTTGAGAGAAACCAAGGAAGAGTCACTTGAGATCCGAATGATCTGAACATTCAGTTGGCGTGCTAGAGAGAGGCCAATCAGCAAGGCTTCATATTCTGCTTTGTTGTTTGTGCAATGGAAGTTTAGCTTGAAGGAGAAGGAGAATTGCTCTCCATTGGGGGCAATCAGCTCAATCCCTGCTCCGCCACCCTGAGAGTTGGATGATCCCTCGAACTTCATTTGCCATTCCTCTTCAGAAACCACAGATACCTCGTTCATGATTTCATCCTCTTCTTCATGAGTGGAGAAAACAGCCAACAAATCAGCAACAGCCTGTCCTTTGATAGCTCTCGGCTTCTCGCACACAATCTCAAACTGGGCTAGCTGGAGTAGCCATTTGATGTGTGTTCCATAAAGAATGGGCTTGAGAGAGGAGATACTTAATAGGGTCGCTCCTAGTCACGAGGTGAATCGTATGTGAATATAGGTAGTGTTTCAGTTTGTTCACCACATGTACTAGGGCAAGACAAGACTTGTCTATCATGGAGTATCTGACCTCAGCCCCCTGCAGAAGTCTGCTGGTGTAATAGACAGGTTTCTCAAAGCCTTGCTCATCTTCCTGAGCAAGCATACCTCCTATAGCTTGATCAGTGAAGGCGGTGTACAACCTGAGAGGCTTCCTTCGAATTGGAGCCAACATTGTGTGAGGGTGAGCGAACACTTGCTTGATGGTCTTGAATGCTTGCTGGTGTTCCTTCTTCCAGTCAAAGGAAGCAATCTTCTTCAGAAGTGGCATGAGGGGAACCAAGTGGACAGAAAGTCCGGGTATGAACCACCGGATGTAGGACACCCGTCCGAGGAATGACTTCAGCTCTTTCTGAGTCCTGGGAGGAGCCAAGTCAATGATAGCTCTAGCCTTCGTGGGATCCAAGACTATCCCGTGCCTATAGACTATAAACCCAAGGAACTTCTCAGAGGAAACACCGAAGGCACACTTCGCGGGATTCATCTTGAGTTTATACATCCGACATCTTTGAAATACTCTCTCCAAGATGGCAAGATGATCTCCCTTCTTGGCTAATTTGATGACCAGATCATCCACATAATCTTCAACTTCCCCATGCATCATGTCATGGAATATAGCAGTCATGGCCCTTTGGTAGGTTGCTTTAGCATTCTTAAGACCAAATTGCATGACTTATAATAGAAGTTGCCCAAAGGAGTTCTGAAAGCAGTCTTTTCAGCGTCCCTTGTGTCCATCAGGATCTGGTTGTACCCCAAAAACCCATCCATGAAGGAAAATATCTCATTCCCTACTGCGGCATTAATCAGTATGTCCATCTTAGGCAAAGGGAAATCGTCCTTTGGACATACTTTATTGAGATCTCTGAAGTTTACACAACATCTAATCTATCCATTTTTCTTCCTTACAGGAACTATATTGGATAACCAAGAAGGATGTTGGATAGGCTTGATAAAGCCTGCTTGCAAGAGTTTCTCGACTTTAGCCTTAATCTGCAGCTCAATGTTCGGCCTGAAGGTCCTTGATGCCTGCTTGATGGGACACATCTTAGGAGAGAGATGAAGTCTGCGAGTCACCAGCCCAGGATCAAGACCTGGCATATCTTCATAGCTCCATGCGAAGACATCCTTGTACTACAAGAGCAGTGCAATGAAGGCCTTCTTATGATCTGGCTCGAAGGAGGAAGAGATCTGCACTGGTTTGTTGACGGTTGGATCCTCTCCAAGGTCAACTGTGGTCAACTCTTCCTGAATAGCCTAAACACCATCTTGCAAGTGTTCCGGAGCTGGTTCGACTTTGGATTCGGGAGATTTCGACATTTCTTCATCAGGGGCGCACTGCAAGACGTCAGCGGATGGACCCCCTGTGATTGCTATAAGCGGTAGACGTGTCTCCCATCTGGGAGGTCCACCCTTATACAACGCGCCTTAGAAGGTCGAGGGCCTTCCGAAGGAGATGGTGTTGATGAGGTTGGTATTGAAGAAGATTGTGTTGATGAGATAGAACTGAAGCAAGCACTGGGCGAGTATTTGGTTCCAAGGTAGTCCATAAGGGCAGAAGAGTTCCTTGAGGCTTGGCAATGCTGTATGCGCTCCGGAGCAAACCCATCATAGTGGTTTGCCTCAGCATAGTGGGTTTCTGATTCATCAAAGGGAAAATGTTCCTCCACCACCTTGACAATCTTCTCATTCCAAATCCCCTTCAAACACTGATGGTAGGTGGAAGGTACCACCTTTGCCCGGTGTATCCTTAGTCTGCCCAACAGTGCGTGAAATGCCGCTTTGTCATCAATGACATGGAAGGTGGTAGGGAATCTGAACGAACCTACACGGAGGTTAAGAGAGATATAGCCCATTGTCTGCTGCCACTGGGTATCAAAACCCAGAATCCGAATTTAACGAGGGATGATGCACTTGCTGGAAACACCAATCGCCTCTAAGATCTTTAACGGGATGAGGTTGACTACGGAGCCGCTATCTACTAGCGCCCTTCGAACCTCCACATCCTGTAAGGTGGCATTCACATACAGGGGTTTGTTGTGGTCCTCCGAAGACGCCATCATGTCTTCCTCTGAGAAGGTTATGGCATGCTTGCCGAGTCGTGGGGAGTGGTGTGTGGAAGCTTCCTGGCAATTGAAGCACTGGAAATGGTACTTCTTCATAATTCCCAGCAATACCTGGGTAGCCTCCATCCGCATCTCAGAAGTAAACTGCATATCTTCAAAGAACATTTGGAATTTGGTGGTACCGCAAGTAACCTCGCTGGACTGGGGGTCTAACCTCTGTCGGTTGGTAAAGATAGACATCATACGCACGACCCTCTTCCCTTTGCTCTGTGCTGGGGGAGAGGATCAGTATGAACATTTGCATTCGGCAGTTCAATATCTCCGGCGGCCAACCTAGCATGGAAGAGCTTCCTCAAAGCCCAGCAGTCGAAGGTGGAATGACGGGTATGGCGGTGGAACTTGCAATACCGTGGGGACCGTTTGTCAGCTTCTAAGGGTTCCTTCTCAATAGGCGGCAGTAAGAACGGTCATCCTTGATCCATTCTTGCAGCGGGCATCCAACTGGGTAGGAGAACAAGTTGCTTCTAGAGGTGGCGCGCGTCTCTTTCGGTTGTTGTTGTTGTTGCTACTACTACCAGGCCTGCCCTTTCTCTTAGGAGCAGGCTCTTCCTCCTTGTTTGTAGTAACAGCCAAAGCACGCATTCTCTCTATCCTCCTCACAGGGGCAGGAATAGAGGCATTCGTCCATTTGGTGTACTCGTATAGCTTGGTGAAGCTCTTGATCTCATGATTCTCTATGTGGATGCGGTACGGTAGGAGCATACCGTTGATGCATATCCTGACAAACTTCTCCTCAGAAGCTGTCTCCGTACAGGTGATCACCAGGTCCCTGAAACGTTTGATGTACTAGACCAGGTCCTCCTCCTGTTTTTACCTCTCCTGGCTGAGATCAATGATGGTGAGCTTTTCTTCAGTGATGAAGAACTTGTAATGGAACAGAGACACCATATCTTCCCGTGTATGCACAGAGCCAGGCTCTAACCTGTTGTACCAAGTATAAGCTCGCTCAGAGAGTGATTTGGAGAACTCCCTCAGACGGAGTTCTTTTTGCCAGCTTAAGCTCCCAGTGCTTCTATGAAACGACTAATATGCTCTCTAACATTCCCGTTCTGCCCTGAGAACTGGGGAAAGACAGGAGTTTCATAGTCCTTGGGATATGGTAAGCCAAGAAGAGCCTCCGGGTATGGAGGACAAAAGTCACTACTGATCCAGTCTGTATATACAGAAATAGTTGATTCATAATTTGTCCTCACACAAATAGAATAATACCCGGAGATTCACAGTCATAAGTCAAGCCCAGAAATCAGTAATATACTCATTCACGAATGGAGAAAGCAAGCATCACATATCATCATATAAGCAGTAACCGGATGATCTACTGACCGGTTAGATTCGAATGAAACTAAGCAACGAATTGAAGCTCTGATGGTGTTCCTCCTCTTCTCCTTCTTCCTCAATCTGAAAACGAATTCTGGTTTTCAGATTCAAAGCCTTCAACTCTCTCACTCTACCAAGTACGGTTCTCTCCAAGTAACAACAAATCTCAGTTCATAGTTGAATGAATGAGAGAAAGAAGAAGAGGGAAGAAAGAATAGGGATAGTCTCCCTAGTTCTCTCCCTCAACGACTCCAGCAAGGGGACACGTCCAAGGTCGTTCCCCCACGATTGGTTCCACGCACGACCGTGCGTTCAAATCAGTTGGGAGACAAGAAATTACAAGTCTACCCCAAAGAGAAAGGTTATTCTCTAAAGGGTCACTAACTAAACAGGTTAATTACAAAAACACCCTAACTCTCAATTAAACACACTACCTTATGCACAATTAATAAATAAAATAGCCAAAAATAGGGTTTTAGGTCATTACAACCTACCCCCTTAAAAGAATTTCGTCCCCGAAATCACGCACCTTGGTTCGAGAACAGATGTGGGTAGAATTCCCGAATGTCAGATTCTAGCTCCAATGAAGCTTCAGATTTGTCATGATGACTCCACTGAATCTTCACCAAAGGAATAGTCTTGGTCCTCAAGATTTGTTCCTTCCTGTCCATAACTCGCATCGGTTGCTTTACGTATGATACATCCTTATATAACTGCAATTGACTCCAATCAACCACATGCAACGGGTCGAGCTCATACTTCCGCAACAACGACATATGGAATACATCGTGTATGGCCGAAAGCTGCGTAGGTAAAGCTACCATATACGCCACAAGTCCGATACGCTTGAGTATCTAGAAAGGTCCGACGTACCTCGGTGCAAACTTCACCTTGCGGCCAAATCGCATCACTCCCTTCATCGGAGACACCTTAAGAAACACGTGATCACCAGCAACCAACTCAAGGTCTCTCCTCCTCCGATCAGCGTAGCTCTTCTGTCTACTCTGGGCCGTCTACAATCTCCCCCTAATCAGTTTCACCTTTTGTCATGCCCCAAACTCCCAGATGCACACGTGTCAGCACGTGCGCAACCTAGAGTGCGATGCAATGACGCTTCACCCTCATGAGTTACAACTTCTATAATATTTGATTGGTGAGGGTGGAATTCCATTATTTTTGGTTTTAGAGAATTCTTGATTTTTGAATTATCATGCGGAATTAAACAAGATCAAAACCTGATTTATATTACATCAAATCAGCATCACATAAGGAGATGCCGAAACTAGTCATTCTGACTTAATTACCAAAGTCCAGTTCTTATATACATAAACAAGA
>JAUPMG010000001.1:16023962-16039366 GCA_031762675.1 Pachysandra terminalis
GACATTGGGCCCCGGAGATTCATGGAAGATGAGCACATAAAGATAGATGATCTATCTTCACACTTGGGGTCACTTTTCAGGTGCCCTACACCAAGCGCTTTTTATGGAGTAAGTAACCATCTGGCTTATTGCCTTTCTACATTACATCTGATCTTCTTACTAGTTCTAATCTGACTTACGGAATTGGATTCCTATTACAGATATTTGATGGTCATGGTGGTCCTGATGCTGCAGCTTATATCAGGAAAAATGCAATTAGATTCTTTTTTAAAGATGCTGATTTTCCACAAACATCGGAGGTTGATAATGTTTTCTTAGAAGGGGTTGAGAAGTCCCTCCATAAAGCATTTCTCCTGGCTGATCTTGCTTTGGCTGATGATTGCAATGTTAGCAGTTCTTCTGGGACAACAGCACTCACTGCTCTCATATTTGGAAGGTGTGTTCTGCCTTCAAACCCTTGTTTTCCTGCTGTGAACCTATCTGGATTGATGCTATTAATTAGGGATGGCAATGGGACGGGTTAAACGGTAAACCCACCCCACCCCGAATGGTTAGGGTTTGGTAATCCATGAATCGGGTTAGGGTTTGGCTCAACTCACCCGGTTGCCATTCACCTATGCTTTAAATATATATTTTATGTCTAAATATATATTTATAAGTAAATGTGTTTAAAAAAATTAAAGATTTAACTTAAAAAGCATTTATTTAAATAAAAATAAAAACTTGTAACCGCACCCCACCCCGCTACCGGCCCAATATGGTTAGGAGCGGGTTCGGTATTAGGGGGGCTCCTTTACGGACATGTTAGGTTTGTCAAAACCCGCCCCCGTTGCCATCCCTACTATTAATGTTTCAAAATAGCCCAGGTCTGTTGATGATTACTGTTTCATGAAGCATCTAATGTTTAAACAATTCCTCATCTAGCATTATACTTTAATGATTGAATGTTGGATGTGTGGATTCCTTCAAGGAAATGTCTGACAGTCTAGCAGTATGCATTCCATGATTGAATTCTGTGCGGTATCATTCCATTTTTGTCCAGTCTTGTTCAATTTGCAGATATTTCTCCTTCCTTTTTTGCAGGCTTGTATTGGTGGCCAATGCTGGCGATTGCCGAGCTGTTCTTTGTCGGAAAGGACAGGCAGTTGAGATGTCCCAAGATCACAGGCCCATTTATGCACCCGAACGTAGGCGGGTTGAGGAGTTAGGTGGTTATATTGATGATGGTTATCTTAATGGCATACTCTCAGTCTCCCGGGCGTTGGGGGACTGGGACATGAAATTTCCTCATGGATCGCCTTCACCTCTCATTGCAGAGCCAGAGTTTAGGCACGTGATGTTAACAGAAGATGATGAGTTCCTAATCATCGGATGTGATGGGATCTGGGATGTGATGTCGAGCCAGCATGCAGTCGGCCTTGTGCGCCGTGGACTTCGGCGGCACGACAACCCAGAGCAGTGTGCCAGGGAGCTGGTTATGGAGGCCTTACGCCTCAACACGTTTGATAATCTCACTGTGATTGTTGTATGCTTTTCTCCTCCTGATCACCGGCTGCCATCACAGCATCAGCAATTGAGGTGTTGCAGCCTCTCCACAGAAGCCGTTTGTAGCCTGAAGAGCTTGCTGGATAGCGATGATAACCGTTGAACGTAAATAAAATAATTTTACAAGTAGTCCTGTGGGTGGAGGAAATTTATTGGCCATCCATGGCAGCTTGATGTATGTTCAGAATTAGTAGCTAGCTGAGGCGTGGAAGTCGCAAGAGCCAAAGGAATCAACGAACAAAGCTAACTCCCTCTCTGTGGTTGGAACTGGAAGAAGATCCATGAAGCATGAAAATTTGGATCGAAGATTCTTGGACTTACTGATAAATAGAAGAGATATCTCTCCGGTATGATTTCGGAGGCAAACTTCACTGCTAATATCTTGGCTAAAGCAACTGACGGTGGCAGGTTAGAATTTAGAAAGCATATAGCTTGTTTCCATGCCTGAGGGAAGTTTTATGTGCTGTATGTAAATACTGTGTTAGATGGAGTGGGAATATCTAGAGAGAGAGAGAGAGAAAGAGAGCATATTATTGTTAGTTTGTAATTAGCATTGATATTGTTTAGATGGAGGCTGGTCTCTAATTATTATTGATATTTGTTTTAGATGGTGAATTGTTCAGTATAGTCTCATTTTATTGAGTTGCACATTATGTGTTTATATGTAGTTTAAATTCATCCTCTCAAGAATGCTTTTTTTTCTTTTTAGAAAGTGTTGGGATATATTTGTTATGGTTCAATGCACTGATTTATGGATCATGGATCTTACTAGAAAGGCAAGACTCTTGGGTCAATGGCCCGCTGGAGTGGTTGGCCTTGACAATCTTGGCTCCCTCGACTTGTATGCAGTTGGTGAAGTTGGGACTGCAGCAAGACTTGCAGCGTTGAATGAGCAATAGAATGTATCACACCTGAAGTAGCTATTTTTTGATATACTCCCAAGGATGTCAACCGCCTGTCAAAATGGATGATCATTCTAACAGCTAATGAAAACTGTTGTGGAAGAACATCAACTAAAAAACACATCTGAAAATCTGTGCTTTGTTCTTCTATTTCTGTTTAATCTGAAGAAAAAAAATACCAAAAATTATATGAACTTTCACTTCTAATCATTCACATGTAAAAACTCTACAAAACAAATCCGGAAACCTTAGGCACCCATAGAGAGAATCATAACCTGATTTAAGAATTAGATCTGTTACAGATCAAGCAGTTCTGATAGAGAGAGCAACATATACTAGCAAGAAGTACAACCATAAGCATTACCAGTTCTCGTCCCCCATTGCAACCAATTACTAACAACCTAACAGGCATGCTTTGCTGATCCAAAATGCAATTTCAGCAACAATGATCTGATGATAAACATTTACAATAGACAAAAGTCTCTGATTTCTTATCTAATGTCGGTATCAATTGCATCTTTCAATCTCTGAATTCAAAATCAACTCCAGAAAAATTGACGCCATTATGTTTACACATCATCCATGTTCTGATCATTGTCATTGTCGCCTTCATAATATTCATCATCACGCTGGATTTGCTTGTCTTGAGTGTACTCTGCAACAACAACGTTTTCCACAGAATGGAAATTTCAAACAGTATATAATATAGAAGAGAAGGCAAGAAATAACGAAATCATTTGTCTTCACGGAAAAAAAAATGAAATGGAAAAACGGAGTTCATTTTTATTTTTTGTGTTAAAGAAAAAGGATTTGGGACATACGATCAATGCGTTCGTCAGGGTTTTGCTCATCTTCATCAAAATCAGGAATATAGAAATCAGGAGGAACCTGCGGCATATTAAATCAATATCAGCCCATTAAAATTGTGAATAACATCCATATCCAATGTTATATTTTCCATCCCTTTTGTTTTTCTTTTCGTCTGTTTTTTTTCCTGTATTTGTCTGTACAAGGTCGATGTGCAGGTGTGAGAAACGTGTCTTTCACACCATGCAATATAATGAGCAACTAAGTAGCAAATGCAAAGTATTTCAGTAGGCAGGCAGACAACTTCTTCGAGGTCATTGAAAAATGAAATACATCCCAATAAACCCACGCACCTTGTGCAAGTTTTCAACACACCAATCTGTGTGCTGCCGCTGCACTAAGGATTTGTATAATGGCCTAAAACACCCAACAGATGCATTCTGCTTTGGGAGCACTAGTGGAAAATTCAATAAATAGCACAGCCTAGTTTGAAGCTGAGGTTAATCCAACTATGGCTCACGAATAGGTAGGTCCACATGTGTTTGCAAGAGGTTATTATGCAAGTTTGATAGGAGATTAAGCCATTGGTCAATATACTTTTGAAAAATGTCTTGGAGGTTTCACACAGAAACTTAAGAAGGACCAATTCCATAGCAAAAACTGAAGTTGGAGAATTTGAAACTGTAGTCCATGCCACTTACCCATGGTTTTAAATTTCGGCGGCATGCCGCGACATGCCGCCGAAATGTCGCCATTTGGCATTTCCCCATTTCGGCGAAATATAAGCGAAATTTGGCCATGCCCCCCCTTGGCAAAATATCTAGCGAAATCGAAATTTAAAACCTTGCACTTACCTCTTGCATCTGTAAACTAGGAGCGTGTTGGATGCAGCGAAGACTTTCCAAAACTTGCATCTAAATTGTGCCGAGATATGATTTGCTATTTAGATTCTCCTGCTCAATTAACCAAACAGAAAAAAGGATCAGGACAATGGGTCAGATTCAATATCTTTGCTGGAAAATGTAAATTACATCAAAATACTATTCATGAATTTGACCAGAAACTAGCCTGAGTTGACTTGCCCTGGCTGGGTTTTGGATATGAAGGTCCAAACCCCATGCTGGGTTTCGGATATGAAGGTCCAAACCCCAACTCTACCACAAAACCAAGTCAGGGATTAGAAAGCCAATGGTGATTTGAGTCATTGAATGAGAAACACAAACACAGAAAGATTCCCTACTATGTTCCCATTCGGAATATTCAAAGAAGACTCTAGAGCAAAATATTTGCTATACTCGTTGTCTGGGATCTCTGCAAGAAAGATCACATAGACAAACACACTTTTCAAATTCTGAACTAGACCAGCATTACTAGCAAAGAAAATTAATCACTCATCAATAGTGTTTCCCACACACAGCCAAAAAAAAAAAAAAAATGAAACTGAGCAAGGAAAATGCTGCATATAAGATTTACACTGATATACATCAACACCACCGAAAAATGCCATACCCCAAGCTGAAGTCAGCAACATGAATCCTGTTCTACAATCGGCATATGAAAAACAATGTGTGACAATAATTAAATGATGCTTAGTCATAAATTCACATTCCAGATTTCGTTTCCAGTAAAACAGACCCCAAGGAGTCATGAAACTATGTTGCAAGACAATGGCTCCAATTAAATTTAACAAAGTAGGGAAATCATTCATTTGAATTTGATCCTAAAAAGAGTTATATATACACACACACACAAGAATATATACGTACTTATGGATTTTTATTTTTATTTTTCGTTTTTTATTTCAATACAATCAGTAAGTAGCCACTAGCAGTAACATGGATAACGGAACATTCAAATCATCCACTAATCTGAATATGAAAAATCCTTAAATTCAAGAATAATGGATGCCCACTGAAATAGTAAGGATGATAAATTGCTACAAATGATGGCCACTATATTCACCACCCCTTCAAAATGCATGAGTTCCTTTCTTTCCAAAACATATAACAAATGATGGAAGGACACACACTTCAAAGCAACAAAAACTTTTATCTTTTTTCCATCACTAATTTAGGTGCACTTGTTCATGAAATAATCAGTTGTGCAAGGATGAACAAATGTATCATCGTAAAATATGTCAAATAGAACAGAAAGTATGAACTAGTAATGGACACAAAAAATTGTGGTATCACAATAAAGTGGGGTCATTTATAGGGAAATGGCCTAAAGGTATTTGACAAATCGACCATGCGGCACCTTGACCATACCTAGACAAGACCAGTCTAAGCCACTCAAATGGCCAAGCCAACCCATAACCACTCCAACCTGATGCCTTGACAAGATATGACTTGCTTTGAGTCCTGCACACCAAATCTATCTTGGCCGGCCCACAAGTTGGTTCACAGCACCCAACTAATGCTGTCCACTCGTAGTGTTTCTTTGTCATTGTTGCTTATCCAGTAATCCCATAGTGCCACCAAGGTCCTCGACCAAACAGATCATCCAACGCATCCCACACTAGGAGCCACACACATTGAATCCTCATAGCACCTTGATAGCCATGGAGCCCCGATCTCCCCAAACCACCATGCATTTAAGACATGTAGCCCACAAAGAACTCGAACCATTAGCACCATCCATATTACCAAGGCAACTTGCATCTTCTAGTGCCAAGACAACACTAGCTCAACCCATCTTTCCAAACATGAGCCAATCGTGTCATCCTGACAACATGTCGCCCACAACCTTACCACGTGAGGCAATCCTCAGGGAGCATGTCGAACCAAAGACATGCCTCCATGCAAGCCCAAGCCAAGTCCTCATGGCCTAACAATAGCTCGTTAGCTAATGCTCCTTACTGAAAAATGTATAATGCACGCTAAAGCAAGCACACTAGTCTCCGACCTCAGGATGGAGTGCAATATTGTGCGCCATTGCTGAATGCTATCTCGGGGCAAAGACATGCCATCAAAGTCTTAGAATATCATAAAAACCACTTCTATGATGCTAAGGTCTGCCCCCAATCCCCTTGGGGAGTGCCTGTCTCATGCCACACTTGGCACGATGAGAAGCCATGCAACACCACCCTCCTTAAAGTGGATGCTAAGCCTTTACCCATTTGCTAGCAGGAATCTCTGCAAGCCATCTGAACAACCATGTTCACGACATCATCCTCGCACTGGACCTAACCTGGGCATCTAACTCTTCACCGATCTTCTCCATGCTCCAAAACCCATGTGGTCCCCACATGCTAGAAATCCACCTTCTAGCCATTTGTTACCACAAGACCCACGCCCACATTTAGGCTTTGCACAAGCACTCCAGAGTTGCTTTCCAAAACACCTCAAGTTGGTCACACTTGGCCAACGCTCACCCTACCGGAACAAGCTGCACATCTATCTTGGCATTGCATGGGCCATGCACCTTGCAGACTATTGGCATGTAATAGTGTAGCAGTAAACCGTGCCATGCAAGATAACACTCCTTGCGCATCTCATGTTGCTGCTTCTATATAGCAATAAGCCCAGATGTAAGTTCAAGCCAAATATCCCAAACAACAACAAACAAACAAACAAACAAAAAACCTCAAATACAACCTTTACATCACTTTCTTATAAGCTGGGAACGTTCATACAATCAGTCCTAGTGAAGTTATCTTAGTTACCAGAAGGGGAGAAACGATAAGTTGTAAAGCTGTAATGTACTGTTGCTGTCGAAAACCATTACTCTAGGGCACAGTTTCTAATACTCCAACGGCTTAGAGTGCTCAAACTAGAACAATTTAGCGCAATCTATTATTCCAAGTCTAAATTACTACATAAAAGATGTTTACTCACAAGCTAAATAATCTTGCCATGCCATTGGGAAGCTCAGTATCTAGAAGAACTCCGGTTTCAAGAGTCCAACAACGAGCAACATTCTCCTTTGTGTATCCTCCACCTCCAGTAACCTACAGGATGACAACTGTACTTGTAATGCTGATGCATCGATTACATTTACGATAGTAAGTTTAATTGTTCAAAAACCTACCAGTAGAGGTAGATTAAGTTTCTTCACAAACCTTACACGTTCAGCATGCCCTGTAAAACCCCAAGCAATCAACCACAATAAATCACCTAGTTAATAAAATTAATCATCACAAAAAAGTGAGCAATCCAAAATAACCAGAAATGGTCAAAAGAGTTCTGATTACAAGGAGACTAGCACCATCTATGGAAAGGTTAAAGCAACCCAAGCGGTCCCCAGTGAGTGAATCTGCCCCACATTGGAGAACTATAACACCTGGTAGATATGTTTCAACAACCTTGGCAATAATCTGCATAATTGAAATGTTGTAAGGAAAAACTCTACCTCATCACCATCAAATAGTAAATCATACATATATATCAGTCTTGTTCAGTACATAATTTCACAACTTACAGTTTTGAAAAGTCGAGTAAAACTAGCATCATCAATTCCGTCCTTGAGAGAGACATTTATCGCATAATACTTTCCTCTCTCTCCTATTTCCTTCAAAACAAATTATATCAGTAAGTCTTACTAGCAATTTCAAGCATCAGAAGTTAACCACGAATAGGAATTATGATTCAACAATGCCAAAAACACAACACAAAATAAATAAATAAATGCTTTATCAACTAGATGGGGTTGGCAACATGAATCCTCTCTCCACAATCTATCAAAAACTACATCCTCGTCAGATTATGAGTATCTAAATATGGTGTTTAAACTCGGTATCGGATCGGGGATCATCCCGGTCCGATACCGAGTTGGATCGGATCGCCGATCCAACTCGGGATCAGCTGATCCAAAACATGGGTCAAGTGATAGTATATTCCTATTAATATTATTAATTCCTTAACAATTCACAATGTTACTGTCGAGCGCAGTTGGTAAAGGGCAAGGCATTTTGAGTTTGTGGTCAAGGGTTCAAACCCCATGTTGGGCATGTTTTACTATTTGTTGGTAATATTAGATTTCAATAAATATTATTAATCAGTTAGAAATTTTATAACACAAATATCTAGCTCGGATGGTTGAGTGCCTTGCTCTTTAAGTTCGTGGTCAAGACTCAAGGGTTCGAATCCCATGGTGGGCATGCTTTAGTATTTGCTGGTAATATTAGATTTCAATAAATGGGCTGTGGTGGGATAGTTAATTCCTATTCGAGGGAGATTGTGAATGTAACATGTTTATATTACATACTTTGTATAGTCTTTTGGCCTTTGGGCATATATAATAGAAACCTTATTTACTGATCAAAAAAAAAAATATTAGATTTCAATAAATCTTATTAATCAGTTAGAAGTTTACGATACGATGCCTAGCTCAGTTAGTTGAGTGCCTTGCTCTTTACCTGGTCTTGGGTTTGAGCCCCACGGTTGACAATTTTTTTACTGTTTACTTGGGATAATGTTTGGGATTGTCCTATCTGACTCGGTCCGAATCTGAGGTCAGATCGTTTGGATCAGACGATTTGACTCGGTTTCTGACCGAGTCATCGAATTGTTAATGAATTAGGGATCGTGGCTCGCTCCTAGTCAATCCCGAGTTTGACCAGCCGATCCAGACCGGGATCGGCCGATCTTTTACACTATGCATCTAAACTCTTTACAACCAACTCCATTCAGGTTCTTTTTGGTCTTCCTCTAGCCCTCTTAGATCCGTCAATGAGTACCCCCTCACACCACCTTTCAACTACCTCCCTAGGTCTTCGCTTTACATACCCAACCCATCTTAACCTACATTCCTTTATAACATCTATCCGGACAAGACCCAACATTCCAATCCATACATCATAGGACTAATGACTATCCTATAAAAGTTTCCTTTTACTTTGAGTAGAATACGTCGATCATATAATACTCTAGAAGCATCTATCCATTTAGGCCACACAACTCTAATTCCATGTGCAACATCCTCATCGTACTCCCCTATTTAGGGTCTGTTTGGATCGAAAGAAAAGAAATTAAGACTTATTTTCTTTTTATCGTGTTTAGAGATTGGGGGAAAATAAAAAAGAAAAAGGAGTGAAAAATTCTCTTTGGGGGGGTTAAATTTTTCTTCTAAAAAATGACAAGAAATTGGGAGAGAAAAAAGCTAAAAAAGCCTCCCAATAAAACACTTCTTCATTGACCCCTTCTCAACCCTATCACTTTTCAGCTTTGGTCTCATTTAACTCTCTCCGCCATCTCACATATGGAAACCATTAGAGAATATGCTACTAACACAGGAAGATGACAAGAGACAAACGGCAATAGCATTCAAGGCTCCCTCCCTCCCTCATGGAAACCATTAGAGAATATGCTACTGACGCAAGAAGATGACAAGCGACAAACGGCAATATTCAAGTCTCTCTTCCTCCCTCCCTCCCTCCCCCTCTGTGTGTGTGTGTGTTTTTTTATTCATTAAGAAAAAAAACAACAATCTCTCTCTTGGTCGTTTATAAAAGTAAAGTTAAAGTACATCAAGAATCACTCCCTCCCTCCCTCCCTCTCCCCCTGTGTGTGTGTTTTATTCATTAAGAAGAAAACAATCTCTCTTTGTTGTTTATAAAAATAAAGTTAAACTATATCATCAAGAATCAAAAGACGTGAAACACAATTTTTTCTTTGATTTTCCTTTCTATTTTGCCAAACATAAGAAAGCTATTTTCTCTCACATTTCTCTCTGATTTTCTTTGCAACCAAACAGCAAAAAAATTATAATTTTCTTTTCTTTTCCTTTTTCTCTTTTGTTTTCTTTTTTGTCATTTTCTTTCGATCCAAATGGACCCTTATGGATAATTGATCCAAGATAACAAAATTAATTGCTTTTAGAAAACTCTTGATTCTCAATTCTTATCAGTGCTTCCCATCTACTATTATTATGCTAAGTTACATTTTATATACTCGATCTTAACTTGACTTCAAACAAAAAATTGACTCCAAAGTATTCCTTTAAAACTCTAGTTTTGCATTTATTCCTGTAATGAGTTGAAATTTAATTAAATGCTAATTATAATTAACTTAATAATTACATGTATAATATTGCACTTTCTTAGTGAATATACATATTAACCAATATTAATACTAATGGTAATATAGATGATGGATGTAGCTAAACTAATATATAAGTATGTATATAAATGTGTATACATGATTAGTAATTAAATACTTAAGCTTACGTTTGATTAAGTAATTCTTGAGTTTAATTATGCACTAAGCATGGTGAAGAGCACATGTGATTGGCAGGAATGCATGCCGAACCTAGAGGTAAGCTACACGGTAATTGAAAGATATAGAAGGAAATAAATGAAATGGCATACCTGTAATTAAGTGATTAAGGTTGTAAACCTGTAATCTGAAAATTACATAAATGCCATCTAATGTGAGTCAAAAGGTAAGTAGACCTAAAGGATGGCATGTAGCATTGAAGGTAATAGAATGGAGACATGTGTTAATGAAGTTTTATTAGAGAGTAACTCTACTTAATTAATATAATCTAGATTAAGTAAACTAGGCAAAATAACACCTAAGAATCTAATTAGTAAAAATTAATAAGACTAATTAAATTATTAAGTGAATAGGTATAAACATACTTAAGTAAGATCAATTCTAATATGGTAGAGACTGATTAGAAAGGAGAGAAAATGCAGAACAGCAAGAAGAAGAAGAGGAAGGGAACCTAAGCAAGGATCTTAAGCTACAACAGTAAGTAATTTCCATGTTTTCCTTTTTTATGATTAATTCCAAACTCTTGATGGTTTCTAAACTTTGGAATTTTATATGATTTATGTTGATTTAAGGGAGGATGGTGGATCTGTATGCTTTCTATGCACTTTCAGACTCCATATTTCAAGGGATCTTCTGTTAATTCTTATTTCAGATAAACACATGAGTAGCTCACAGTCAACACACTAAATTTTGTGACCATCAGAGGAATCCAAGTCAGCCTTTCATCTGTTGAACTTGAACCAGTTGCTATTCTGTGGACAGATTTAGCCTATCAGACCTTAGGAAACCCATATTTCTTTCCATACATGGAGTTTTGATGTGATTTCAATTTCTTAGTCTTCCTAAGAGAATTTACTTTCAGTGGTAAAACTCCCAGAAAATTTAGAATAGTTTAACCTATGGTTTGAGACCTTTGAATGCACTGGTCTTCAGACTCTCCTGTCTACAAACTGAGATTGAGAGAACCATATCTCACTCATCTCAGGGATTTTTGGAACCAAACCAAGTTCTGGAAGTTCCCTTGTTAGTGTAGAATCTCCCATAAAAATTTCAGATCATTTAGAGATCTAAAGGTCACCTAAAACTCAACCCAAATTGTTTTTGCTCAAAAAGACCGGAAACAGATCCCTATTTAGTGAAATTTAATTCTCCAACTTGCCCTATTTACTTTAAGCAGATTTTGGTCCAAAAAACAATATTTACCTATAGTTTTGGACATAAAAAATATCAAGTCTAGAAGGTTTCTCTGTGGTCACTACCAATGGGTGAGTTTCATTAAAAGTTATAATATTCCAATTTAAATGACTGGGAAAGATCTTCAATGCATTTATATAAATATTTAGTATAATATTATATATATTATAAGTTCGTAAGCATGATATGAATGTAAATACATGTTTTATATGTGAAAAGCATCTTCACTTTCATTCATATGAATTATTTGCATGTGTATATGATGTATGTGGTGTGGGGGCAGTGTGTCTGTGGCTTTGTGTCAATATGTGAGTGAATGCCAAGATGTGGCTGCATCCATGCTATGTAATTATGAAATGAATGTTGAGTTTAAGATATTTCATTTGGATGCTGGTTGACGAAGCGACGTTCTGAAGTCCTTGCAAGTGTTTTATCCTATCTGATCAATGTGGATTTTGTTTAGTCTCTACTAATGGCCATGAGCCTCGCACGATCATGACATCAGATTGACTTCTGTATATTTAATTTCATATAGTAAGTTAAATTTACCGTGAGCCTTGTGCCGGTGAGCCGTGCCCTGGTACTAACTAATATGGGAAGGCATCAAGGTGTTCGTGCTAGCCTGAACAACTATATATGAGTTCCAATTATTTTAGTTATACTTCAGTTAGAATGTATGAGTTGTGGAATGTTCATATTGTATATCGATTTAGCATTATCTGAATTTGGAACGGTAACTTATAACTCTAATTTCAAGCACCATGTGTAAATCTTCTTTTAATTCAGAATGATTTCTTAAATTATTTCTAAACATGTCGTTATTACTTACTGGAAACTATTCTCATCCAAATATTACTAATATTTTTTTCGAGTCTATTGAGGAAGAAGTGGTGGTTAATTGGTTATAGGAGAAGAGGAACAGTTGGAAGGTCAGCTGGAGTCGGAGATTAGAGAGCAAGAGGAAGAGGATCCTGTTTTATGTCTATTGTGAGAGAGAAAGAGGTAGCTTATCTATTGTACATATTTGTGTGGTGCGATAGTCGCAAGCCGGGAATTGGCAAATTAAGTCCAAATGTGTAATAACCCAAACAAAACTTAGGGGTAAATGTGAAATTAATAAGAAATTAGGGGTTAATTTGAAACTTTAGTAATTGCTGAACTGTTTGACTTTGACTGATTTTAATTGGTGGATTGTATAACAAGAATATTGTGTACAACACATACAATCAAGATCACTAAAGTTAAACGAGTGGCTTAGATTTCGCAGTAACTTTTGCTTTTCAATCAATGGTTGAGATTGAAAGTTAAAAAAGTAGTAAGAATCTCACTAAAATAAAATAGAAACTAATTAAGCTAATAACTACGGTTTTAGAAGGATAACTTGTAATTAGAAACTCACATGGGCAGGAATTTAAATAAAAGGAATTCTTCTAGAAACGAAATAAAAGCTTTTAACTAACAATAGTAAGAAACCCATATTAGAAACTAACACACATGAGCTGAGATTTTCATCCAATGGCTGAGATTTAAGGTTAATAGTTACTAATTAAGAGAGTCTTTAAGTGTCTATATAAACATAGGATCATTAGAGGTTAGAATCACCACTAATTTATTGGAGGAGGAGAAGAAGAAGAAGAGGAAGATCAAAGGTGTGATACACTACACCACACGACCAAAGCAAGGTAAGTATCCGCGTTTAACATAACTTATGGTTTTAATAGGTGTTTTGTTATTTTTCAATTGTTTTCCAAAAGTTTTACTTGTTTTTCAAGTTTAATGATAGGAGGTAAGATTGTTTTTATGCATTGATTTGTGTGATATTTTTATTGGGTTTTGTTCGGAATTAAATAATAACTATAGTCTCTTAACAAAGTTTCGTGATTTAAGTTGAAGGAAAGATGAAATTTGGAAGTTTTGGCTTAATCCCAAGCTTCGGTATACCCCTCGGCATACCGAAGAGTCCACCGAAACTACCCAAAAGCGTTCGGTTAACCACTCGGCATACCGAAGGTCCACCGAACCCAACGGAACAATATTTTAACTTTTGGAAAGTACACCGAGACCTAACCGAGACCCCACCGATCTCAAAGACCCAAATTAGACTCCCTGGAAAGTATACCGAAATGACACACTCGGCATACCGAGACCTCACCGAGTCTGACAATGTGACCAACCCAGAACCTTTAAGATTTCCGGCATACCTTTCGGTACACCGAAAAGTCCACCGAAACTCAACCGAGCCTATTCGACAGACCCCTTGGTCTACAGAAATTCACAAACTTAGGTTATTTGATCTTGAATGTCATACACAAGTACAATATAATATGACCTGATCTAATTGAATATCCTATTATTTTGGTTCGAATTTACGTGTATCATATGCTCATATCTCAATTGATCCTATTTACTATCATTGATCTTATTGGCTATGTTTGATTAACATGCTTAACCTACTTTCATATTACATGCTTATATCATTGTTTATGAATGCTATCATGTTAATTAGGATCATTACACATTGTACACATGATTTGAATGATTAGTTAATGAGCACTTATGCACATTGCACGTCATTGGCTTTATGATCATGGATTTGGTCTAAAGGCTTTACCCTTTTGTATGTGAATCCATATTCTGGATTTGAAGGCTTTAAGAGTGAAGTTATGATCTGGAAATCATAATGAGTAAATAGACTTGTATTTTATGTGTTGAGGGACTAGCTATTCCAATATACCAATTTATTTGTCTTATGGACTTTATTGAGTGAATCTGTTGGTTATTGATTATGGTGTAAGGGATCGGATGGGGACGATCCCCGAGTTGGTTCTGAATCGAGAAAAACCCCAAAACCTCTGGATCGGAACGATCCAAGGTTTTTTTTTTTTTTTTTTTAATTAATTGCAGCCGGGTCGTCTCGGCCGATTTCCGAGTTTAAACACTATGTTATTGATAAATAATGTTTCCCTGAGGAGATTTAATAGTTGTGATGCCTTGGATATTTTGCCCTTGATCAAAAATAAGTGGGAGAATTGTGCCATTTAGGTCAAAGCCCCTTAGAACTATGATACGTACATAGAATATCCTATCTTTGAGAGTGGCCGTGTATGCGAGGGATGGTTCGTTAATTAGAAACTCCCTGATGAATGAAGAGATGGAGGTGGCAGATGAATACATGGAAAGGATGAGCTAGGGAAAGGTGGTGAACGTGCAGCAATATCAGCGAAGGAGGGATAAGTTGGAGGCATGAAGGTGGGTATAGAAGGGGGCACGGGGGAAGAGACGGCTTGAAGATAGAATAGTCCCTGGTGGCTTCACTTCATAAAACTTTCCTTCTCTTGCCACCAAATCCAAGGTGATGATAATGAACAATGTCCAAAGCATCCACAGGTAATGCCCAATAAGTGTTTGCCAAATGATAAAAGCATAGATACAATAAATGAAAAGATGGTTTATTGGATCCCATGACTCATAACACATGAGAGAAGATAAGGCTTTATTCTTCCTTCTCTTCCAAGTGTTTATCTTGTTTAGGACAGCTTTACAAACAAAAGCTTTGACCATACAAGGACCATGAAATAATAAAAGAAGATTCCAAACCTAGAGATCAAGGACCTGAAAGGGGCTTAGAACAATGATATGCAAGAAACAAACCATTTGAGTGATGATATCTTTTCTGTTTCTCTCTTTTCTTTTTCTTTTTTTTTTTTTTTTTTTTTTTTGGGGGGGGGGGGGGGGGGGGGGG
>JAUPMG010000001.1:16111938-16124152 GCA_031762675.1 Pachysandra terminalis
TTTTAAAAATACCAAAAATGACCCTTCGACTCCCGAACTCGGAATTTTACAAAATCACAGTCGTTTCGAAGGTGTTTTGAAGATGAATCCAAATTTGATGTTGGAAAAATGTTTCGACCCTTGGATTTTATTGTTTGATCTCGATGATCGGATTAGAGGCAAAACTGTCATTTTTCCAACAGACTTCGAATCAGCCCAAGATTATACTCATTGGAGAGCATTTGGCTCAGGAATTCAAATTTGAGGTTGAAAATGGATTTAGGACTGAAGTGGAGCAGGTGAGGTCTACTGAGGTATTTTGGTCATTTCACATGAATTTTGGGATTTTCAGGAAAAATTGAAATTTTGAGGGAATTTGAGCCCGTGGCAGAAATTTGATTCAGATGATGATTTGGAGTTGTTGATTCTCAAGCCATGCCTTCAAGGAGCTGCAAAAACAGGAAAAACTGCACATCAGTGCAAATTGGGGTGTCTACACTAACCATTGATTTTAGGTGTTCTAGTCTTAATTGGACTACCTTAGCTAATCTTGTTTCTTATTGAATTAGGATTAGTTCTTAATTAATCAATCCTAGCCGTTAATATAGTTTAGTTAATTTATAGCCTTTAGATCTATGTTCCTACTTATAGTTTAATTAATATTTATCTCCTTTTAAGTCTTATTCTAACTAGAATCTCTATATCCTTATTAGTGTCCTAATCTTATTTGAACTAGTCTTTATTTAATTTAATTGATATATCTATTATTCAATCCTAGTTATAATAGGTTATGTGTTTTCAAATCAGGTTTCTAATTGGTCTAGAACTAATATTCAATTATCTTATTTAATTAGAGTCCTACTTAAGTTATAATTAATGTTGATTAAACACCCGCTCTTAGATTAAGATCAAAAGTTCCTACAAGATCCTAGCCACACATTATAACTTAAAGAGTTATGATTGTGTGTGAAGCACTTTAGTTTCCTATAGTGCAACCCACCAATCACAAACAGTCAAAGTCAAATCTATAACTAACTTACTAAAATTTTAAATTAACCCCTATATTTTATAATTAATAACAAACTAATTCTTATACTTTTATTAATTACACTTTAGCCCAATATTTTGGTTGGGTTATTACACAATTGTAGAGGGATTCATTCTAGATCTTATTTTTATTATTAAAAAAAAACTTTGTTGAAATTTATAATTAACAATTTTTTTCTTTTCTTTAATTTATGGTCTTGAAAAATCATACTAATAACCAGTCAAATCTTGCCCCCCTAAAATAAAATCCTGGCTCCGGCCCTGCTCCACCTTAATGATCTATATGATATACTACTCAGTCAAGAGATGTAGATTGAACAGAAAAGCACTTCTCTTGATCATGCTTTTCCTTCAGCAAATGTTGCAACAAGATAACAAGGAAATTCTCAACATCGTTATACCTATGAGCGATCACATAATCTGACTCACAACAGAGGCCATGGTTGCAGTAGAGGCTGTTACAATAATTTGAGTAATTTTTCTTACTCGAATTAGGCCTTCCGACAACCAACACAATCATCTTCCTTTTCTCCTCAGCCCTCTTGTCAACTCTGCAACAGACTGGGACACAGGGTCCTACAGTGCTATTATAGCTTTGATCACTCATTTCAAGGCGATTCACATCCTCAGATGGAAGCATTGCTTCTACACCAACTGCTTCAGTTGATCCTCATTAGTACCCATATTCCGGTGCGACGAACCATTATTTAACGACCAATATGAACAATCTTAGCATCAGCACCGAATATCATGGTCCAAATCAAATTTGTGTTGGTAATGGGACAGGTTTGCAAATTTTAAATATTGGTTCATCTACTTTGATCACTCATTCTCATTCCTTCAAATTGGATTTACAAAAAAGAATACTAAATCTTAACATGCTTGAAATCCCACAATCATGAGCAAATATAGCATCTACTATTCTTCTTATTTTAATGAAATATAAAATACATGATAAATTATGTCTATAACATTAGATAATGCAAGTAATAGTAATTAAATGGTAGAAATTTAAAAAAACCAATTGTCCCTTAGTCTTGATGGAAAACTCTTCCATGTTCGATGTGCTTGCCACATAATTAATATAGTTATATATGAATGTTTGACCTTAATCAAACCACATATAGATATCATTAGAGAATGCATTGCTTTTGTTTTTAGTTCAAAGTCTAAGTGACAAGATTTTCACGAGCTGTGCAAAACTTATAATATGAAAAAAAAAACTTTCTAATGGATGTTAGACATGGTTGGAATTCAACATTTTTAATGTTAGAAAGTGCATTGGAATATAAAGTTTTAATTACTAAATTTTGTATATTAAAAATGCATGGTTGTTGTCACACCTCAAATCCGAGATATAGGATCTTGTGGATTTACGATGAATAACCTTCGGATCCAATGTAGGGATGCAGATAGCCATTCACAAAATGTAACCATCACATAGTTAACAGAGTCTACAAAAAATTCAGCGGAAGTCTAAACATTCAAATCATTAACTTAATCCATACCGACTAAGTATCATTCAAAATAATCCAACTAGTTTATTACAAGTTCATGCCCTCGTGGGGTCAAACCAAATAAAATAACTCAAACTCAGTATCTCAATGTTTGTAACATTTTTCATAATATCACTACTGGAAAGCAGAATGTCACCCGATTCATCTCAGTCGAGCTGGTTACTTGTTTCAACATAAGGGTGAGCTACAAGCCAGTAGGAAAATCCAAAGAAATCACAGCAATTATTTCCATAGATTTATAACAACACAGATTAGTTCATGCGATTTCATTCAACAAGTAATATCACATTCACAGTGTATTAGCATGCTTAATATCACACTAACTTACTATACAAGAGATATATTGCATAACACAATGTAATCCCATTACATTGCAACAAAGTTCATCAATCACACACATAATCATAACACATCATAACAATCACTCACATGGTCCCACTGTGATAAATCATAGGTTCACGTGATCCCATCATTCATTACACATAACACACATGGTCCCACCATACTTCAAACACAGTTTACATGCTCCCATAATGCAGTGACAACTATACCACATGGTCCCACCATGCCTTAAACACAATCCACATCACAAACAATCCTCAATGAAAGTACACACAAACATTCACTTCAAGTCAAACATATGCAATGATTAATGAAGTATGATATGATGCAAGTATGCACAATGAATGCAGATGATGATGCATATGCAAGAGTAATTAGGCTTAGCCTAACCACATGTTCATTCAATAATCAACCCATTCTTTAAGGGACTTGCACCCACGGTAGAATGCCACCATTTTTATTCTTTAAGGGACTTTCACCTCACGGTAGAATAAACCAGTATGACTTATTCTTTAAGGGACTTAAACCACACGGAAGAATACACCAGTACACTTATTTATGGTGAGCTCATATAGAGTCACACCACACCATACCATTAGCCAGTGGATACTCCCAGCACCACTCACATACTATTCATAGATCAACACATAGTCAATTATATTGACTTCCTGTGGATACTCCCAGTACCACTCACATACAACATACATATCAAATACCACAATCAATCATACACAACTAGTGGATACTCCTAGCACCTCTCGTACATCACACATAATTCAGTCATCACAGTCAGTCCCATTGACCTCTAGTGGATACTCCCATCACCACTCATACATCACACACAATTCAATGCTCTACACTATCATTACTAACCTTTCTAATCTCATCTTAACATCTATCTTTCATTCTTAAACACTTTAGAGTCATAATCACCTTATATTAGGTTTAAACTGTCAAATCACACTAAAAATCAAACCTGTTATATACTTTACATCATATGGCCATAACCATCTATTTTGCAATCAAACTAGCCTCATATTTCTGTCCAAAACATCATATGGGATCTTCCTATAAAATTTGGGTCCATTTGGACTTCAGTAGATGCTCGGTACATGCCGAGCTTCTTACCGAGAGTCATCGGTAGATGTCTCGGGCATCTGCCGAGGCTCGATGGATTATCCTGCAAGTTTTAGGCTTTCTCGGTGGATGTCTTAGTACATGCCGAGCTTCCTACCGAGGGTCTCGGTACGTGTCTCGATAGATAGTGAGACTCAGTACATTTTCTAGAGAGTTTCTGGGCTTTTCGGTAGATGTCTCTGTACATGCCTAGGATCTACTGAACTCCAATTTCAGCCTAGATTTCAGTGTTTCTTCTAAGGCTTCATGCCCACACTCTCAAAATTCATTTTTTTTTTATACTTCTAAGCATTAAATAATGATTTTATATCATCATAAACTCAATCAAATCTTAACATGTCAATCCAAATCTACACACGTAGACTAGCATTATCAAAACATTCAATACACATGTAAACTAAGCACATAAATCATATTTAATCATCTTATACACTATTTAATCATAACATCAGCAAATCATGTTCATCACATAAAACATCAAACACACTAACAAACACCAATTCCTAAAGTCACAAACAAAACCCAATAATTAAAATATGATTATACATATGAGATTCAACATCATTCAATCATGCATATCATCCTAAGCATGTTCTCTATAGCATCATTATAAAGCTATGAACATAACTACCGAGAAGTCTAAGGAGAATTCCTACCTGTCTTCCGATATCTCAATCTGCAGCCTAGTAGTCATCTCTATCTTCTTCCAGCTTTACTTGACTCTTTATGGCTTGCTTTATTAGGGTCTTTCTTTCTTTCCTATCTCCATCATCTTCTTCACTTTCATCAAATACTTCATACCCTTCATCCTCTTCATCTTTTTCTTTCTTCGCCTTTTTGGCTCTCTTCTTCCTATAATAAGCCTTCCTCTTCTTTTCTTCTTTCTTTATTTTTTCTTTCTTTCCTCTAGGCCTTCTCATCTTCTTCCTTTTTCTTCTGATTTTTCTCTTCCTTAGGATTCTTCTCCTCTTCTCCTTTAGGTTTGGTTGTATGAAGCTAGGGAAATAGTATCCTTCTCCCACACTTCCTAGTTTAGAGGAGTTTTAATCTTGATGGGAAATTCCTAATTATCTTCCTTCAAATTTGAATTGAATTTCTCTAGTGGGAGAATCGTCCACATCAATTAATATCCTGGTTTCCTTAATTATCCTTATTACTTATTCTAATTACTCAGTTGGATGGGTCCTAATTGGATCTCTTATTGGGTCCTAAGTCCAGTCCAACATTACAGTCCAGATCTGATTCTAATCGAAGGTCCAAGCCCAATTGAATTTGATTTTTATTTAATTACATAATTTACCTAATTATTTTCCATAATTACTAATTAGTCCAATTCAGCCATAAGTATTGCTTATAATTCCAGATGTGTAATTAAAAGATTAATTAGTATTAATTCATTAATTATACGACTTGGTCTGGGTCACTACAGTTGTTCGAGTGATTTAAATTGGAATAAAGCTGGTATCTTTAAAAAAAAATTTAGAAGTCTTTAATGATTGTACTAAAACTTTGTATGGTATTTATCATTAAACTTCTCCTAAAATAATATCATGTTTGTACAATATACTGCATTTTTGCAACATACAAAAATAAACCCAATTTTAAAGATAAATGTAAAAAAATGGAGCATAAATTTTTAAAGTATTAGAAAGAAATGCCCTTATTATATTGTTTATCAACTGTAATGGACTATAAAATTAAACTTATAGGTCTAGCACAATGATTAAATAAATGTAATAAAAATATGCAAGTTAATGAAGAAAGTAATATCGATGGTAAATATACTATTGATGTAAGGACCCACCAACATTAGTTAATATTAATGAAATTAGGTCATTACTTACACAACTTTTTAATGAATATGAATTACAATTAGGTAATAATATTACACCACCAATTCAAATAACTCCACTAATACGTATATCCGATCGATCTTTTAATATAAAATGCCATATTTGTTTTATGGAAAACCAATCAATGGATAGTAGTGATACATATTCAAAATTATCACTTTACTTTGACACCAACCTGTTAACTTTTAATACTACGAAGAATATAATACTTTGATTGTGTGGCCTGGTGGAAAGCAAATACAATTCAATATCCTGTGCTTTCTGCCATGGTCTGTGATCTACTAACGATTAAAATGTCCATAGTTGCATCGGAATCAGCTTCTAGTGTAGATGGGAGAGTGGTGGACGGATATCGAAGAAGATTATTGTTAGAACTGTGGAGTGTTGCATCTGCCTGAAGGATTGGTTCAATGTTGAAGACAGGATACAAGATGAGGTTGATTGGAATTCACTTGAAGTACAATTTGAAAATTTAGAACTTAATTCATAAATTTTTTTATTTTCACTCAATGTATTTTTAGTAGTATTTGTTTTTTGGGTGAGGGGGGTTAGAGTTTGTAAATAACTGCAAATGCTAGATAGGTGAGTGAGTATTAAACTAACTCACCAGAAAGCCGAGCAGGTGCGGGAGCGAAAGCGCCAAACTTGAAAATAACTTGTAGTCCAGAGCGCCTACAGAGCTTCTACATATGTACATACAAACTATACTTAATATATAAAGACATTTGAATTTCATTTTTATGCTCAAACACATGTATAAGAGAAAGGACATAACCATAAAATATCTCAATTTAACCTTTTATCAATATAATTTAATATTTTTTTAGAATAAAACTCATATTTTTTATATTTTTATAAACCCCCAAAAAATTACAAGAAAACCCATGCTTTTTAATATTATTTTTGGAATAAAACTCATACGTTTTTATATTTTATAAAACCCCCCAAAAATTTACAAAAAAACCCACATTTTTTATGTTTTACGCTAATACGCAGATTTGAAATCCGTGGATTTGAAAAGTCAAATCGACGGATTAGGGGCGTTCTCGCGTTTAAAACGCGGATTCGCATTCTGAGCGCTAGAATGCCT
Source organism: Pachysandra terminalis (assembly GCA_031762675.1). Taxonomy (NCBI): domain Eukaryota; kingdom Viridiplantae; phylum Streptophyta; class Magnoliopsida; order Buxales; family Buxaceae; genus Pachysandra; species Pachysandra terminalis. The sequence continues at coordinate 16,118,904 of JAUPMG010000001.1, forward strand.
CCCCATTCACACGGATTGTGTGACTTAGGTATCAACCTAGTTGAGATGTGCTCATGCTATATTGATGCAATTATCAACCCAAATTCTTTGTACAATTTTGATTCAATAAATAAAATGAGATTTTTTTTTTCATGTGCTAATACCCTTGTTCACTTATATTTGTTATATAAGTAAATAATTTATAGAAGTTAAATATTTTTTATAAGTTTAAATTTATATTTTTATATCTTTTTTAATATATCAGGCTGTGACGGGCCGGGACACCGGCCCAATATGGTACGACAAGTCTGTCAGCCTCGACATGCTCCAGCCCTTGCCGTGCTGGGCTCGGGGTATCCAAAAATGGGCACGGTATGGCAAGGGTCGTGGTCCGTTCTTAGCGGGCCACGGGTTGTTCCTGGGCAGCCCATTTACATGCCTCCGCGGGTTCGATCCCTGGACCCTCCCCAACCCATTCGCCTTTTGAGGGAATGTCCTGCCAACGTCCCAAAGGACGGGAGGCCTAGGGACTTTCTCTTCTCAGAGGGCACGGACAAGGGTTTTGAGGAAGAACTCTCTCTCTCTCTCTCTCTCTCTCTCTCTCTCGATTCTTATTCATCTTCTTCGAGTTCCACTTCTTTCTGGAAGAGACGTATTCTTCCTCATCTTACAGACCCAGCTCGTTCTCTACTCTTCTTTTTCCTCTGTTTCACTCCTTTGACCGCACCAGCAAGCCTTCTTGTTCTTCTTCATTCCTCCAATCACCAAATCAAACGCCAAGTGAGTTCAAAGCAAGAGGGTTACTGAGATTGAGGTTGCAACAATCCAAGCGCAGGTACCAATCGATTATAATTATTTTTTTTATTAAGTTTAGATTGGGTATCCTCTGTAAATTAATATCTTGAGTTTTAGTTCATGTGATTTTTCATCAAGAGCAAACATGTATTATAAGGAACTCAGTTGGGATTTTATGTCCAACCATTACAAATCTATCGACTGTTTGGTTTCTAGATTATCCCTCTTTGTTTTGCAGATTGTCTTATGCTGATAGATATTTCATGTGGTTATCAGTTCAATTGATTCTTGCATCAGGCAAATTAATTTATCTTCTTGCATATTTTGTGATTTGTTAATGAATCTGTTTTGGGGTTACGAATTAGTATAAGATTTGGATAGGTTTAGAAACCTAGATTTAAGGCTTCCTACCCAATGCTTGGGTGTTTGGTGATACTTTTTGAAAGCTGCATTGGATGGAAGTGCTTCTTCCGGAAGCTCATTTTAGTGAAACAGGTGTGAGGTTACTTCTAAAATTTGTGTTTGCGAGAAGCAGTTAACTGAAAATTTTAAAATGATAAAGTTACCCTTTCATTTCTATTATACATTCTTTAAAAAGACAAAAAAAATCCATTGAGCCTAATATTATATTAGGAGCATCCTATTATATTATTTTTCTTAACAAACGTAGTTTTTAGCCGATGGCTTTGATTCAAAGCTCATTTTAATGAAGTCCTTCACATTGAAGCCCTTCCATTTGTAAGAAGCTATGCTAAATAGGCCCCAAATATAGAGTTAATAAAAAAAATTATTACAAAAAAAAAAGAAAAAATATTATTAGAGAAAGAAAGGGGTAGTGGGGGCCGCACCACTCATGTGCCACTTCCAGTCTCTCTCTCTCTCTCTCTATCTCTCTTCCTCCCGCACACTTTCCCTTTTCCTTCTCTTCTTCTTTCCTCTTCCCCAAACCCTAATAAAGCTGTCAATGGGTCAGATCTAGATCCGATAACGATTCAAATTCATTTAAATTTACCTGATTAAATGGAATCTTTATCCGATTAGATGTCCGTCGGGTTAGATTAGGATCTTGGTATATCCGACCCGATTAAGACCTGAATCCGATTAGATTAACATGATCCTGGGTTCTAAATTGAGCACCCATCAAAATTTAGGTTATAGTGCCTTTTTAGGGGTCTTCTAAGCCATACTAAACTTTACCATCGTGGTGATGACAAAGCAACTATTGACCATCTCGTGGTCACCTCCTAGATAGATAACCCTCTGAAGTATGGGTTTATACACACCCACAAAGCTTCCAAAAGAGAACACATAATCTATAATTGTCTAGGTCATGCTTCTCACATGTAAAAAAAATGTGCTTATTCCTTTGTTCAAATAGGCCACAGAATTGCGGGAGTAACACATAGTACATGAGTCTCTTAAGCGGGGAATCTCCACTGACCAAAGTGATTGATTCGTGATGGCATCTCCAAGCCTACCTCGACCATCTGCTGGAAAAAAAACACCAAACCTCTCGAGCTAGCATTTGATGCAAGAAAAGGCGATTTACCGTCTTGTTCAATATTTACTTTATTGAAGCACATCAACGCTATTGATTTTTTATAGATAATCACGGTCTAAACAAATACCTTAATTCTAGGTGGAAATGCAGGCTTCTGAAGCTGTTGACAAGGAAAGGCTGTCAGAGGGGCCTCTCTATCTCTCCAAGTAAAATTGAAGAAAAAATTGGTGGAAAAGACCCCAGGGATCAGAGATCCAGATGCTCGATCAAGAATATATGCATCAATGAATGCCTCTGAGGGAATCTACGAAGAAAGTAGGCTGAACTAAATCAGTTAGTCTTGGATCCCTTCTAAAGGGAGGATTCCAAGAAAAGTCATTGGCAACCAAGGCATCTTGGGAAAGAACAAGTTTATAAATCCTAGGAAAGTGTACTGACAATGGTCCCCCCACCAAAGGACAGTCCAAAATGAATGTCATCAACCCCAAATTGAACTGAATATGAGGATAGGTGGGTGCCAATTATACAATTGCCGCCCAAGGACTAGGCCCTTACATCCTTGCTCCCAGGTTAATATCCCATCCATTCTCATGAATGTCACATTTAATAATAATGACTTTACTCCATAAGTTCTCCTTTTCCGTGCTAAACCGTGAAATACGGCTGTAAGTTTGGCCTGGCTCGCCTGACCCAATCCTAACAAGAGTCCGAGCTTGTCAAGTAATTTTGGTTTGGGTTCAGTCTAGGCTCACTTTTGACCCCAAAGTTAGGTTTGGGCTGAAGTTTTACAGTCCGAAAGCCTCGGTTTGGACCGGAATACATAGAGAATATAAAAATATATATAATTTTATATTATCTTTACAAAAATATAATTTTATTCTTCTTCTTTTTTCTTTATTTTAATTTTCTTTGAGGCTTTTCATTTAATTTGGGCCGGCCCAAACCCAACCTGAACTCAACAAATAGAGTTCAGATTCAATAGGTTTGGGTTCAGTTCTGGCTTGGCTGGGTTCGGGATGAACCCGATCTGATTGGAAACCGGCCCCACCCACCCTATTTACAGCCAAGTCATTTTGCCAGCAAGGCGGAGTTCTCATCTAGTGTATTGCCCAATTTTTGAGCCCCTTCTTACTCTACCTAGTCACTATCCATCACCTGACCAAGTGATCAAACCTTTGAAACCACTAAAATTCTGTTCTTAAAATATATACATACATACATACATACATACATACACACATATATATATATATATATATATTTTTTTAACTATTTATATAAAATAATTAATAAATTATTTTTTAAGTCCAAAAAAACTTTTTTTTTTCCCGTCAACATGTAGATTGGCTTTCCATTTGCACATAACTTTGAGGACCAAACATTACATATTTAGGTAAAATCCCAAAAAATTGGTCTCACCAAAGTTTTCGGGCTTTCAATCACTAAAATCCACAAATCCGTGATGAAATGTATGCCAATGTATCATATACGTGTTTTTTTGGCATGCATTTCCGTGCAATTTAATGTGGTAAGAACAGAAGAATCTAATAATAAGCCTAACAGACCTTTACTTCTTTTGGAGAATTTTTGACCAAGAACACGTCAAATCTTGTTAGATCTGCCAAAATCACTTTTTAATCGAAGAGGAGTTGACAATTAGCAAAATAATTGATTTGAATTCAAGTTGTAGAGTTTTGGAGAGAGTTCCAGTGTTTTTTGGCAATACAATGTCAAAATAGGGAGAAGTCGTCGAAATTTCCCCACCTATTTTGAATATATATGGGGTGGCAAATGCCAACAATTGGTGGTGCATAGCCCGAAATATGTAAACTTATTTTATACTCTTATTTTTATCACAGGACAAATAATTCTTGTTTTTCTTGACTATATATGCTTGGTTGTCGTTAACAATTGGCTCTATATTATTGTACACCTGATGAAAACCCAAATATAGCTTGGCATACATGGCTTGACTGAGACCAGAATATGAATATGCTCATTTCAGATTGACTTGTGCATTGCCATTTTCTTTAGATCTTTAATGTTGGGGTATAAATGAATTTTGTATGGTAATAAGTTGTACATATTCTTGTTTAGCGTAATGAAATTTGTATCTAGGTTTCATGATAGTTGATGTAACAGTTGGAAGAATGCCTAAGGTGAAGACAAACCGCATTCAATACCCAAATGGTTGGGAGCTGATCGAGCCTACATTTCGTGAGCTTGAGGCGAAGATGAGAGAAAGTTGATCTCTTCTCCTTAATGCATGTTATACTCATCTAATGAAGTATGCTTCTTTTCTTGAATTTATCTTATACTAAAACCTGCAATTCTGCATTTTGTGCGACAGCTGAAAATGATCCACATGATGGGAAGAGAAAATGTGAAACATTGTGGCCAATTTTCAAAATTGCACATCAGAAGAGCCGCTATGTTTTTGACCTTTACCACAGAAGAAAGGAAATCTCTAAAGAGCTGTATGAATTCTGCTTGGAACAAGGCTATGCTGATCGAAATCTAATTGCAAAGTGGAAAAAGGTTTCTCCCAGCATCACAGTCTTGAACACTTTTTACTGTTTCTTCATCATTTAGCAAGTTTGTATGATCTTTTCTTATCTTCGAATTGTGAATAATTTGGTGCACCATGACAATGCTAACCTCTAAAATAGATGGATGCTTGACTATGTTGTTCAAGTTCTCTACTGGCACAATAAGAACAACTTGTTATCAATTGTCATGTGACACCTACACTTTAAAGGGTTTTATGGTAGTTCTGAATTAGTAAAGTACGCTTAAGAGGGTGCATAAATGATTAAAAGTCATTGAATGAATGTGAAGTTTTTGGAAATGGAAGGTAGCAGTATAGTGGTGAGCAGTAGCAGGGATGGAAACAATGGACGGCTAGAGAACATCACAGGCACGTCAATTGGCATATTAATCAGGTGTGGAATAAGACCTTCAACTTTGAAGGACT
>JAUPMG010000001.1:16129719-16142343 GCA_031762675.1 Pachysandra terminalis
AAATATTATCTTACTTCTAGTCTGTATGATTGATACACATAAGATCTTACTAACATTTAACTTTGTTAAACACTTCGCCTTTCTCAAATATTATCTTACTTCTAGTCTGTATGATTGATACACATAAGATCTTACTAACATTTAACTTTGTTAAACACTTCGACTTAATCATTGTAGCTAATCCCTGTTTGGTGGAGGTGGTACTACTGGGCTTCTCCGGTCGCTTGGACGCTCTATGGTGTTGTGACCTCTCAGGTGGGAGAGAAGACTAGTTCTGTTGAAGTTCCTGGACAAGGTGTCATGACAGTAAAGGCATTCCTTAAGAACACCCTAGGTTTTGAGCATGACTTCCTTGGATATGTTGCCTTGGCCCATGTTGGATGGGTCCTCCTATTCTTCTTCGTCTTTGCTTATGCCATCAAGGTCCTAAACTTCCAAAGGAGATGAAAAGATCAGTCAAACTATGGAGAATCTTGAATTGTTTATACATATACGCAACTAATATGAATATTTGGTAAGGAAGGAGAAACTGAAATTAGTTGCCTTTGCCTTTTTTTTTTTCAATTCTTCTCTTTTTTCTTGTAATTTTCATGGTTTTGTTTCCTCTTTTTCATTTTGTTCATCACTTAGTAATAATGCACGTGCGTGCACATGATAAATGTTGGATATTTTCAAAATATCTTGTTTTGTTTTTTGTTGAAAGTATTTAGTAAAATCTCTTGTCCAACACATTGGTTAGCTACAAAAAAAAGTTAAGGCTTTATATAAGATGAGCTCTCTTTTGCTTATATATTTAAAAGCAAAGGAAATGATACAGTGCAATCACGCACGTGTGCGAAGGCACAAAGATGCTTGAGGTACAATGGGCGCTTTGTATGTGCACTTTGCACTTTGCACTTAGCACATAGTGTCGCAAAGAGCGTAGGAGCCTTTTCTTTTAATGTGCGGCCCACCCGGTTGGACCGGGTTGATTGATTAGTTTGGTTTGATGGTTTGGAGCTTAGTTCGGGTTGACATTCCAATCGGACACACTTATGAATCCAAAGGTTGCATCCGATCAGAAAGGTGTCAACCGAACAAGTGCCTTTACATTGTTAGATTCTGACCGTAGGATCTTGATTGCAACTGATGGATGATGAGTGAAAGGGTACACGCCCTCTCAGGATTGATCCAGGCCATTGGATCAACATCATGCTTGTTCGTGAACAGCCATATGTAAGTCTATAAATTGACTGCTGATCCACACCATTTAAGTAACCAAATTCAATCCAGAATCAATCAATTAATTCGATCAAGTCCAGATCATCTGATTGTGTGTGAGAGAGATCAATCAAGGCTTTCAATAGTGTTTGGCATCATCAGTTCTTATACAGAGTGTCCTGTTGTAATCGGACGGTGCACATCGGAAAATCACAACGAATCTTGATCAGAGGCTTCATTGTATCCTGAAGAAATTTTCTCACTAACCCCTTAGTGCATTCGCGATCTTGATCAGAGGTGAAGAAACTTGTTTAAAAAAAAGCGAATCGATCGTGCCTTGAAGCCTGTTGATCATACTCCTGATCCTTCATCTTGTTCCAACAATTTTGTTAAACAATTTTCTTTAACAAATGGAAGGTTCAATAGTTTCATCGCTTCAAGTCATGAATCGGGACCTATTGCGTCTTGATCGTTTTGATGATCACAATATTACTCAATGGCAAGAAAATATCCTTTTCTTCCTTACTACTTTCAAGCTTACCCACATCCTTGATGGCGATCTGGAGACTATCTTAGAACCGTCAGATGCCGATACACATGAGTTGATAGAGAAGAGACGAAAAAGAAAAGAAGATGACTTCCTGTGTAGATGACACATTCTGAATGCTCTCTCCAACTCAATCTACAATGCACACCATTCAATACTTACTGCAAAGTTCCTGTGGATAACCTTAGACAACAAATACCGCATTGAAGAGGCAAGTAACCAGAAATTCTTAATTAGTAATTTTATTGATTTTAAGATGACCAATGATAAGTCTGTTCTAGCACAAGTGTATGAACTCCAACTTATCATTAGTGATCTTAAAATTGCTGGAATAGAGTTTGTAGAGGATTTTCAAGTAGGGTTTATTATTGTTAAACTCCCATCTGCTTGGAATGGGTACAAGAAAAAGCTCAAGCATGAAGAGAAGAGTCATATCTTGGAATCTCTGCAGCGTCATCTTTGAATTGAGGAAGATTCTCAAAATCGAGATAAGAATGACGATGCGAATGGGAATTATTCAAAGGCAAATCTGATTGAAGAAAGAAAATCCAAGAATACCAAACTTAAGCCTAAGAATGATAAGCATTTCAAGAGGCAAGATACCAAGAAAAAGAAAGAAAATTGTCACTTTTGTAACAAACCCAGTCATTATATACATGACTGCCGTCTTCGAAAGAAGTCTATGAAAATTCAAGTAAATATGATCAATGAGGAAAAGTTCTTTGCAACACTGTCAGAAGCCAATTCTGTAGGAATTGAAGATAGATGGTGGCTCGATACGGGTGCAACTATTCATATGTGCAAGGATCGTAGTCTTTTTAAGACTTACGAAGAGATCGGTGATGGAAACACCCTGATTTGAAGGGCTTACTCATCCGAGCTTTCAGCTTATGTCGTTTTTATTAATATTTTGCAGCAGTGAACTACCCTGGATCGGGTGGACCCTAGATAGATCGGGTTGATTGGAGTCACCACCATCCATCGAGTTCAGGTGTGAATGGTCACCTAGGTAGGTCCTTTAATCTCAAAAATAGGCCTAAAAATTATGATTTTAAACAGGTCTAACCAGATTGGGTACGGAGGTTTAGTTAAGAGAGTGAGAAGGTGCTAGACACCCACTCTCTTCCGGTTCACCCAGTTATCTGGTTTAATTCTATTTGGCCAATTAAAATAATTCTAAACTAATAAGACAAACCTAACAAAATTCAAGTACATCCTAAAAGCCTAAAATATAAAAGTAAATAAAATACCTAATTCTTAAATACATAACAACCTAGGATAGAAAAGTCTAAAAATGTTAAGATACTTAAAGTAGCCTAAAAGCATCTAAACCAAATTAAAGAAATTCATAAGATGCCTTAAAATAAGAATCTCAAAACTAACCTAATCCTAAAATAAATAATTCTAAAAAACTAATCTAAAAAGTATATTGGATATAAAAATCTAAATCTAAAAACATCTACATACAATAGATCCTAAGACAACCCAAAAATCCAAACTTCCTAAAAACATAATAAGAAATAAACTAAAATCCTTACATCCCTAATACCCTAAGAATAACAAAAAGATTATCTCTTAAAAAACAAAAGTGAAATAAATAAAACAAAAATAAGAAGGATGACCAAATTATACTAAACAAAAATCAAGTATAATCTTTATTGCATTAGATGAATCAGATCACAAAAATTAAGATAAAACTTGACATTGAATTCGATGAATCATATCACCCTAAAATAATAAAAAAAATTAAAGAAAATAAATAAGAAAATAAAATACCTGTGTTTGCAACTGGGTCGTCTTCCTCACTTTTGAGGTTTCTTTGGATTGACTTGGCCGACAACAATGGCGGAATCAGATTCGATTGGTTAGAGTTTCTACAAGTTTTTTTAAAGGGGTTTGATGGGATTCTAATGGAGGTTCTGGCTGCGTTTGATGAGAGATTTGATTGAGGTTTAAAGAAGAGCAAAGAGAAGGTTTTTGCATAAATTTGTGGCTGAATCGGATCAGTTTTTGGATTGAAAAGTTGGGGTTTTGATAGGCCTGTCAACGGGTCGGATTCGGACCGAATCGCAACATATCCGAATTCGATCTGATAATGAAATCCGAAGATCCGAATCCGATACGAGATCCGACAGATTATGAAATATATGATTCGGATTCGAATATCCGAATCCGATCTGATAACATGTAAAGTGTATACAAAATGGAATTTCAAATGTTAGAAGAAGAAGATGAAATAATCATATGTACAGACATTGCATTGGTTTTAACTAGAGATCTCATATAATTGCTTCTACCTTCTAGCCATACCTCTGATTTTGTCCTTTGAAGTGTTTCCCCAACACAATCTCCAGCGCAGGTCTTTTGTGAGTTGGCAATTGCTACAGACACCTTTGGCCTTTGCTAGTTTGCTTCGTGCTCAGGTACTACAAGTCTACAATGTCGGTTCATTGATTTCGGAGAAAAGGAAGATGAATAGTTGTTTGTTGAATAATGAAGATAGTAGAAGACAAAAGAGAAGGGTTTGGTTTGGCCGTTTGGTTAATGACAAAGGAATGCATGATTTAGGGCTTTTTCCTCTTACCAATTTATTCTGTTGTATTTTTTATTTAAAGAAGAAAAAAGATCTACGGTTTCTCAAGACAGTGTTTGTAAAGACAAAGACTAAACGTTAGTAAAGAATCATTTAATAAGACAATCCGATTATATATATATAATCGGATCGGATCCTTACCGGATCGAATCCCTATATATTTGAGTTCGTTCCGACTAGATTTCGGATCGGATCATTTTTATTTGAATATTGGATCATAAATTCCTTACCGAATCTGGGCTTATTGGATAGGATTCGGGTCAGATCCGGATCATGATCCGATCCGTTGACAGGCCTAGGTTTTGATGGCTGACAGAACAAGGAAAAGAGAAGTTTTAGATTGGGTTTTTCCTAGGGTTTTGAAGAGGATTCCTACAGGGTTTGGAATGGGGTTTGATGGCTGATTCAAGGTGGATTTCGATTTCTGCAAGTTTTTGTATGGATTTTGGGTTTAGTTTGCTAAGCTTTGAAATGGGTTTTGGAAGGGTTCTAATGGAAAGCTAATGAGGTTTTCGTAGTGTGGACGAATAGGAGGAGCAGAAGGCTTTTCGGCTAGGTTTTTGAAGGGATTTTGCTGTAAGATTTGAAGAGGATGAATCAGGGGTTAATGATGGTTGGGATGAGTAGAGAAAATGGGGTTTTGCTAGGTTTCGGCTCAGATTTGGGGAGGGGTTTAGCTAGGGTTTTAGAATGTCCTTTGAACATGCCGAACAGAGATTTCTCCTCAAGTTTTGCAGGTTCAAACTTGCTTACCTCAAATTCGACTCACTTCCCTTTCGATTCTCTATGTTTTGCGATTTTTTATCTTTTTTTAATTATCCAAGACCCTAATTAATCTAATTTTTAGTTATCCCAATTTTTATTCTTAAATACCAAAAATATCCCTTTTATTGCAAATTTCAGAATTTGACCAAATTATTGTCATTTGAAGGTTTCTGCTTGAAAAGACCAAATCCGGAGTCTTCATATTTTTCTGATGTCCCAAAATCTCAAATTTGACTCGAAACGATATCAGGGGCACAACGATAATTTTCTCCTATAATTTCGAAACTAGACGATTGTATACCCATTGGAATGTATTTTCGGCATAGAATTCATCTATCATACTATTTTTAAAAGTTGAACCAATTTCTTAAGCTTTAGATTTTTCATAATTTTGTTTTATTGACTTTACACTTTTGTCCTTAGTAATATAAATTATATAATAAAAGATTGTGTAATTGTTTCTTTATGGATTTTTTTCATTTACTTTTAGTTTTTTATTAAACAAAAAGATTGAAGTTATAAATACCATTTTGTTACCATTATTACCCTTATTCTTTAGGTATAATTACTAAATAATTAGTATTAACCTCATATGAACAAAAGGGTATTTTAGACATTTTAATTATTGACTTCATTTGGAGCTAAACAATTAATAAGTAATAAATTAACACTTTAAATCCAACGAATTAAATTATTTAATTTAAGAATATTAAACGTCTATCATCATCTTTTAACCTAAATTAATTAATGCTATTCTACAGGATTAATCTAAAAGACACTTTGTTATTACAATTCACTTAATATATAACTCTTATTTATTATATAATTAATATTAAAGACTCCTCGTTTTTACAAATTCCTTAATCTATGGTACTCTTAATTATTATTCTACTATTATAAGCAAAAATGCATTTTTTTTTATCATCTGTTTTCTCCCTATGGTTTGTACTATATGGCCCCACCAGTTTGATTAGCTTCCTTAAACGAGTAACATTTAAGTGTAACCTAAAACATTCATTAAAAATTTCAGTTATATTTGAGAATTAAATCAATATAACGTTTAATAATTAATAAATAATCATATATCTAATCATAATTATTCTCTTCACCTTCGTCTTTTAGAAAACTGGTAGCTATTAGTACTTATAAAAAGATTCAGCTATTGTCACTGAGAGCTCTTGAGAGAATATGCAATGTTGGATACTTCAATGAGGATGAGGTTCTTAACCCTTGTACAATTTGTTCCTTTTTGTCCTTGGTGCATGTGCATTTGTTTATGGTTTCTCTATTGTGAATTTTGTTGCAGGTGCGCTTTTTCTTCCAACAACTTATATCGAGAGTCAGCTATTACCACTCAATAGTATTGAACAACTTCTTTGTTGTAGTTTGCTTTCTCTGGAGATGTGAAATGGATGATTATGTTGCTTCTTGGTATTGTATGTGTGTGTTTTTGTTTCTTTTTTGTGTTCTTTTTTCTCTCCAATAAAGCAAGTATGTCACCGTGACTTGAAGTTCATTAATGTAAGGTAAAAAAACAAACCTAGAACAAGTTTAAATCTCTACATAGTTAAATCTAAATGATAGACTGATAATATAGTTAAATCTGAAGGATTGATTGACAAAATCCTACGTAGACAAATGAGATAAATTTTGGCGTGTTTGGCATTGCTTCTTTGGGCCTTGGAAGTGATTCCTGAGCCTAGAAACGCTTTAACCATACACATTAAGTGTTTGGTAAAAACGTCTGAGAAGCAATTTCAAATGAAGCGCTTCACTGAAATGTTGATTCTATTGAAGCAGTCGACTCATTGCTTCTCCAATTGCCCTTGCAAGAATTGGTTTAGTCATTTAATTGACATTTTTATTGAAACTATTTTATCCTCATATTATTTTATAATACCTAATTTTCCCATTCTTAGTTCTAAATCTAAAAGAACTTCTTAAATAGGCATTTACCAAATGCTATCTTTTAATATGAAACAATTTTTACAAAGAGTTTCATAAGAATCAATTATGAAGGAATCACTTCTCCTTATAGGAAGCAATGCCGAACATGGCTTTAATACTTAAGGTTCAAAAGGTGTGTCTCTAAGCATAATTGTACTAGATTACTTTGTTATTAAAAATAAATATTAATTAAATCTTTTTTATAAAGTTATGTAATCGTTATATTATTAGTGCATGATTATCACGTGCAACGCACGTGCATTATAACTAGTATAGTCAAAAATGGAATTTGGGGAACGACGAAACACATGGAGTCCACTGAGGATATTTTGGTAATTTCATGAATTTTGGGGTTTCATTGAGAATTTTGGCTCAAATGGATTTGGGGTTAAGGATGATGATAAAATTGTCAAGGTACCAAGCTCAAGCCTCTAAAAGCTGCAAAGATCAAGAGAATCAGTCTCGTGCAAATTGGGGTGTCTACATTAGGTATTGGATGAATTCTATCAAAGAGAGATGCTATATGGGAATTACGGGAATAGAAAACATATGTTAGATAGTATAGATTGTAGATTTAATTTAGTTGATTATGAACATATTTTAACGTTTATTATATTTATTAGAAATTAATATATTATTGCTTCAGCTTATGGTTTCTTTTGTGTACCAATCTCATAGGGATATAGGGTGAGAGTTACAACTCAAATTCTTGGGGTCTCCATTGTGATTTCCAGATTTGGGGTGTGACATGTCAGTACTTCCCAGTTGCCTCAGTAGCATCAGTCTCCACATAACAACAATCTCTCACTTGGAGACTGAATACGAACGATTATCCCATCTGCAATCTCAAGAACAACAGTACAAACCCGATGTGCATCATCCCCTTGTCTTAGCTAGAAGACCAATAAAAGTTGAACATGCCTTCAACTTCTTAGTTGTGACCACCTTGGTCAACATATCTGCAAGATTCACACTAGTGTGAATCTTCTCCAAACTGATCACTTTCTCATTTAGAAGCGAACGTATGAAGTGATATCTGATATCAATGTACTTCGTCCTTACATGAAAGGCTGAATTCTTTGCAAGATGAATCGCACTTTGATTATTCGTAAAGAGCTTACAATCCCATTTCCAACTCTTTCAATAATACCTGTAACCACGTGATCTCCTTGCAAGATTTTGTAACTGCCACATACTTTGCTTCAGTAGTCGAGAGAGCAATAATTTTCTGCAATATGAAAACCCAACTAACTGTTGCACTCCCTAAAGTAAACACATAACCTATAGTGCTCCTTCTGCCATCTAAGTCTCCTGTCATGTCTGCGTCAACATATCCTGTTAGACAAATTTCAGAATCTCCATAGCATAGAGATGAGTCAACTGTACCTTTCGTGTACCTCGTTATCCACTTGACAACCTTCCAATATTCCTTGCCTGGTTTTCTCTTTAACCGGCTCACAACAACAACTGTTTGTGCAATGTCTGGTCTCGTACAAACCATGACATACATAAGACTCACAACTACAGATGGATAAGAAACCTTCTTCATGTATTTCATCTCTTCAACTGTAGAAGCACATTGTTCTTTGGACAATTTGAAGTGACTTGCTAGAGGGGTGCTAATAGGCTTAAGCATCACTAATGTTGAAACTTTCCAATACTTTCTCAATGTACTATGATTGAGACATCTTCAAATGTCTTTTGAATCTATCCCTACTGATCTGTACACCGAGGATTTGTTTTGCAGTACTAGGGATGGCAATGGGGCGGGTTAAATGGGTAACCCACCCTTCCCCTAATGGAGCGGGTTCAGTAAAAAAAATTTTGGGTAAATCCTCATAATAAAAAATAGCAGCATCATGAATCACCTATAAATCCGAAGATGTCGAGTCATTCGGTAAGTGAATAGTAGTAGAAAATGAACTTTATTGGCAAACTTTCACACAATTATGAAAGAACTTAGTGTTAGAATCCCTATCCATCAACCATTTGACCCTATATTTTTTGTTTCCAATAAATCTTTTCCTGCTTTAGAAATAAATTAAAATGCACTTTGGCATCCTTTAATCTGTCCACATTCGATTGACAATAATTGTCCATCAAACTAGCTTCCAAAATAATAATCTCATCCAAAATATTATGAATATTCTGGAAAACATTCCCCAAAACAGATTTGTTCCATCCTTTTAACAAGACTTAACTCTCTTGGTTTTAATAGCCAAAGAGACTAAACCATTACCAAAAGAGCCAATCGGCCAAGACTAACCAATAAATGGAATAAAATCCTGATGTTCACACCACATTCTCTGAAACTTGAAACTTTTTGGACCAACATACTTGGAATCAGAAAATGACAAGAGAAGCGAAGCATGATCCAAACAAATACGGATCAGGTGATTTAATTTTAGATCTGGAAACGATTGAAGCCAAACCACATTATAAAAAAATCTATCCAAACACGCCCAAATGTGTCGAATCCCAGATTGATCATTACACCAAGTAAAACGAGAACCAATAAAAGGGGCTTCAAAAAAACCACAGTTACCAATCATATCATTAAAGTCTGCCATTGCCAACCGATTAGAAGAGTTACCGCCAAGCATTTCAGATAATTCCCTAACAATATTGAAATCTCCAGCCACCATCCAAGCACCAGAAATATTAGAATATAAACCAAAAATGTTCCCAAAGTAATCTCCTGTTATCCGCAAAGCATTTAACATACACAAAAGTAGCCGAAAATTCAAAAGAACCGAAGTTCATAATTTTGTAGGAAATGCACTAATCCGAAGCTTGAAAGACATCAATTGAAATACAACTTTTCCAGAAAATCCAGATTTTTTCACCCAGTTCCGCATTATGAGAAAACCCATCAAAATTAATCTTTCGATTAAATTCTGAAATTTTTTCGGCATCAAGAAAAGGCTCTAAAATAACTAAAAACTCCAGTTTATGAGATCTAACAAGGAACTTGATGTGTCTGACCGTAACAGAGTTACCAACACCCTTAGCATTCCAAATAAGAATGTTCTTATCATTAAATCACAAAGATGAAGGAAAAGCATGTGCCTTACGCCCTCTAGTAACCATACCCATATGAAGTTTAGAATAATATTTTCAAGTCATTTTATTAGAAGATTTACGAATTCCTTCAACCACTTGACTCCAAACCTTTCTAACTTTAGAATCAGAACCATACCTCCTAGTTTCCACATCCTCCCCACGTGAATAATCTCCAAGAGATCCTTCTTCTCCTAAATAATCAGATGCAACAATTCCAACAAGAATCGATTCATGCACTAAATGATTCATATTGGAATCAAACCCAATAACCTTATGAAGAATTCTAAAAATCTGAGTTGAACTTACATCTTGAATATAATCTTTACAAACAACACCCGAATCGTAGAATCCTTGTAAAAAACAATCGGTTCAATGCCACTATTTTCAAAAATAATTTCATAGCTAATAGACTCTAACGACCCCGCCTTAATCGGTTCGGTCTCCTTATTAGTTTCCACAAATTACAAAGGAGAAATAACAAAGTACTTCGAGATGACTTCTTAACCAAATTCATTTTGTTTATTCCTTGCAGCACCGAGAATCGTGGGTCCATTTCTTCTGCTCCGTCGTTCGATTCATGACGCGTGTTCAAGGAGTCTCCGCGTGCGCATCACGCGGGACGGCAAGTGAGAAGATGGAATGTCTCCGTCTTCCGTTAAACGTTTTCAAAAAAAAAATAAAACAATCCCGCTATTTTCCTTCGATGTTCTGTTCTGCCTCGTTTTGCTTTCTCTGGTGTAGAAATTTCTGTTTTCCTGTGAAATCTCCTTCTCTGGTTCTTTTTATCTAAGAAATCTGCTGCTTTTGCTTTTCAAGGAGTAGATTCTACGATGGCAAGCCAATCGATGAAGAAAAACGCATCAATCCATGACTTCACTGTCAAGGTTAGTTTATTTCGATATATAAATTGGGGGAAATATTAGGTTGTGTGAATTGCGATTTCTATGATTTTTTTTTCTTTATGAATTTTTTTTCTAAATTGCTTAGGTGGTAGTTGAAATTGAAGATATCTTGTGATGGGGTTTTGAAATATTATTATTTTCTTGCATTTGGGTCCTTGTTGATCTGATATTTGTATTCATTTCCTAATATAAAATCAGTGGATTTTGTTGTTAATGATTCTCTTATGTTCTCATTCTTTTCATAGAGATCAGCTGAATCCAAATTCCAAAACTTTATAAACAGATATATCCTTTGGATAGAACATAATCGCCTTTATTTATTTAGTTTTTTTCTTCATTGATGCTTAAATGGATTTTTATATTGTGCTTGTTTCCTTTCTCTTGCAGGATGCTAGAGGAAAGGATGTGGATCTTAGCCAGTACAAGGGGAAAGCCCTGCTAATTGTTAATGTTGCTTCCCAATGGTACATCATTCCTCTTAGCTTGTTTTTTTTTTCCTTTTTTTTAGTTTTTTATTTGATTGTTAAATCTTTGGAGTCTATATTTGAGATTCATCTTTGTAAATTTTCACCTGTTCTTCAACTTCCGTTACCGTGGTATCACCAACTCGAACTACACGAAGCTGAGTCAGTTATACAAGAAGTATAAAGATCAAGGTTTGAGATTGTATGCCTTCAGCCTAATTATTTAATTTGGGAATTCTAGCTTTTTCATTGAGAATTAACAATTAACTGGTTTCAGGAGTTTGGTAAGAGAGCTTGACTATTTTCTTTTTGGTGTTCATTGTGCAAGTCTAGAGATTCTGGCATTTCCATGCAATCAGTTTGGTGGGCAGGAACCTAGAAGTAATGATCAGATCGTAGAGTTTGCTTGTACTCGCTTCATAGCTGAGTTTCCCATCTTTGACAAGGTAAATTTGGAAAGAATCTTTTCTATTAAATTTCTATCATAGTTAAACTAGTCCAAAGCACAAAAAAGAAAGGGTATGTTGTTTGTTTTCCTCAATTTGCAAGTAATGGTGAACTGTCTTAAAATCTAAGGAGCTTACCTTCTATCTCCATGTTAACCACACTTGACATCATCCTTGCGTATGGAATTTATGAGAACAAATTAGAGGGCAAACAAGTGATTAACCTTTGAGAGTCCCTCCTTTCCAATCGGAGGAAAATCTCCGGAAAATGAGACATTGAAAACTCAAATTTGAATTAGGTCAAGTGTAATGTAAAGTGTACCAGTTTTGCATGTTCTTTTAGTAGGACTTTTTTTAATAGTTCCCACTTCGCAGCAGATCTCCAACCTGTATTTAAGGTCTTGGAATGATGATCTCAACCACAGGTTTTACTAATTCATATCTGTGTGTGTGTGTGCGCACGCACGTGCTTGTATGTAGAGTTACGCTAATACATTAGAATTTTCTTAGCACCGTTTGCAAAAATTTGGGTCCTCAATCTACCTTTCCCTGAGTAGGAAGACCTCTACTTGTCCTCTACTTCTTCCAGTATGTGGTGATTTTGATGTATTCTTTTATCGTTTCTTTTTCTCCTCCTCTTGAGGAGGCTTTGTTAAGATTCCTACAACACAGAAATTAGTAAATTGTGATGCTAGAA
>JAUPMG010000001.1:16147802-16159078 GCA_031762675.1 Pachysandra terminalis
TGAAAAATGTAGAAGAGAGAACTTTAGATTGTGTAGTAGAATTTGTAAAAGTTGTAAATTGAGAATGAAAATGTTTTGAGTATTTATAGGCCTTTATATAGTCAAAATAACCAAATTTGTCTAAAAACCAGTAGTTTTATGGCTATTATTGAGGTTATTTAGGTTATTTTATCAAAAACGATAAAGTCAATTCTGACCAAAAATAATTGTTTCCGATGAGATTTCTACCGGAACAGGCCTTATCGAGCTGCCACGTGCCAGCGAGCCGTGCCTTAGGCTGGGGCCGCCTAGGAACCCAGGCCCAGCATGGCACTATAGGCTATCGTGTTGGGATGATGCAGTCACTTGCGGCCCGACTTGGATATACATCCCTACTTTCAACTACGTATTACTCGTCCTGCATCGTGTCGTGTCGTGCCGTGCTAAGGCACGCGCACAGAATGCCAAGCCAGGCACACGCGGCCCGGCCCGGATGTACATCCTGACTCTCAGTTTCAGCTACGTGGTACTCATCCTGCATTTAACCTTAAACGATAACTATTTTTCAGAGATGCAAGAGAGTTGCACAATAGATAATTTCTATTCCTAAAGCAAAAAAAACACACACACACATTCCTTCTTCCATACGATAATCATGCACGCTAAAAAGAAGGAAATCAGGTACGTTTTTTATTTTTTATTTGATGAGAATCAGGTACGTATCACTCGTCTTGCATTTGACCTTACAAAGTTGATTCCTTTTTCCTTTTTGGTGAGAATCACGTAGCCATTCCTCTTGGGGTGCATGTAACCATAAAATGTGGACTCCTCAGTGTTCATTTTCCTTATATAATTAGCTCTCTCTCTAGTTCTGCAACTCATTCTTACTTCCACAAAGGCGTCGGAAAAGTTTTGGGTGGATTGCCATGGCGGCCACTGCATTGGTCGGAGCCGATTTATCCAGATCATCTAGTAGCCGGAGAAGTTGGGCTTTGACGAGTTTTTGGACGGTTTGGACAGCTGGGTCGGATGTTTTCCAGTGGAGTGGATGGCAAGAAGACAATGAAGAGCTGAAATGGGTTGCTATAGAGAGGCTTCCCACGTATCGGTTGAGAAAGGGGATTTTGAGACAAGTTCTGGATAATGGAAAATGTTAATGACGAGTTTGACATTACAAATTAAACTCAGAATGCAGGACAAGAAGCATCTCATGGAGAGTAGTCTCGAGGTTGTCGAAGAGGACAAGAAGAAATTTCTCCGCAAACTCATAGACCTGACTGACGTGAATCAATCTGTTGATAATTGATATCTTGGAGAGTGAGGTTAATTCACGTGTCAGTCCGTCTGCGGAGAAATTTCTTGTTGTCCTCTTCAACCACCTTGAGAATACTCTCCATGAGATGTTTCTTGTCTGCATTCCGAGCTTTCTAATATCAATTATCAACCTCTTCATGAACAACTTTTCCATTATCCATAACTTGTCTCAAAATCCTCTTCTCAACAGATCTTACGGGAAGCCTCTCTATAGTAGCCCATTTGAGCTCTTCCTCCTCTTCTCAAACATTCGAAAAACTCATCGAAGCCAACTTCTCTGGCTACTAGATGTTCTGGATGAATCATCTCCGGCTTAACGGAGCCTCCACCATGGAAATCCACCCAAAACTTCTCTGACAACTTTATGGAAGTAAAAAAAAAAAAAACAAGTTGCAGAACAAAAGAGTGAGATTATGTGCTGAAGGTTTTCTTCTCAATTTCGAGCTCATAACTTCGTCATTACGGTGGGTGGGGATGGGGTCGAAGGGTAAAATAGTAATTTTACGACTATTTTGTTTCGACGCTAATTACAAACTATTTATCATATTTTTGTGGCTGCTCTTATAATACTTTTTCTGAACTCGTGAGAATAGTAGAATTGGGTGTATGGACGGAGGCATAATTGTTGAACTATGTAAATCGTTGCATTTTCTATGTGCTTGACTTGTGTTCTTCATCCCTGTTTATCTATCTTTTTTAACAAAGGGGAATTTTGATGGGCAAAAAAAGTCATATAGAAAAGCACTTTTAGTAGTTCTTTTAGTTGTATTGTTTTCTCTCACATATCAAGACATGTTATCCAAAATAAAAAATTCTCGAATGGTGTTATAACATATATATATATAGATATAGATATAGATTTCTCCAATTTGAAATTGTCTTACTCTCTATACAGAACTGCTGCTTTTTGCATCTACATTAAGGATATGTACTGTAGTCACTCTTGAAACTTAAATTATATAAATTTTGTTTGTGGTTTAGATGAAGTTGTTATCTTGGAGCATTGATACACAACTTCAAGAACTTCTAAGACAGTACTCTCTAGATATAGTGTTTGTTATCGACACTACGATCAATCAACTCGTGCTGATAGAATTACTCGCAGATTTAATTATGCCAACATTCTTTGTATTCCTGCAGTAGGTCTTGCAGGAGGACTATGGTTATTTTGGAAAGAATCAACATGTAAAGTTGATATCCTAAAATATGATAATAGATCTATCCATTCTATGGTGCATGATATTTCCACTAACCAGAATTGGATGCTTTCTACTATTTATGCTCATGCAAATCCAACACTAAGAAAAACTTTTTGGCAGGGTCTCAAACAAGTGGGTGAACTTTGGAATGCCCCCTGGGCGATCATTGGTGATTCCAATGCAATATTATCAGGCCAAGAAAAGAAAGGCGGCAACATTCCTTTTCGGGACAGGTGTGGTTTTTTTTGACTTTGTTAATGACTGCGGCCTACTTGATGTAGGTAGCACAGGTAAATTATTCACTTGGAGTAATGGCAGATTGGGTAACGCTTGTATAGTGGAGAGACTAGATAGATGCATGGTCAACACTCGGTGGAGGACCATCTTCCAGGAGGTCGTAGTAGATCACTTGGCTTTCACCCGATCCGACCATGCACCTATAGTGCTCAACACTAATCCAGAACCCAACAATGGCAAGAAAAACTTCATATTTGAAGCAACGTGGATCATCCATCCGGATCTGCCGCAGGCAGTTCCCGAGGCCTGGACTCATAATATTAGAGGTTCCAAAGCATTCAAACTAGTCCATAAATGCAAGATTTTTAAGGTTCAAGTTAGGAGATGGAATAAAGATGTTTTCGGCAACATACATCTTAATCTTAAAAATGTTTATGCGAGAATTAGAGACCTCCAGCTCATTAGATTCCAACATAATCGCATTCCAGACCCCTCAAATGGAGAATTGAATTTTGTTTATGATTGGGACCAACTGCTCAGACAACAGGACATTCATTGGGTCCAAAAATCGAGAGTCCAATGGTTGACCCTCGGAGATCGTCACAACAAATTTTTTCATGTCTCGACCCTGCAAAGAAGAGCGTTGAACAAGATCTAGAAACTGAAAACTCCCGAGGGCCAGTGGGTGGATTCCAAGGAATTTGTCACTAATCACTTAGTGAATCATTTCACCCTCAGATTCTCCTCGGAATCCTCGCCAAATTTAGATTTTATTAACTTGATTTATCCCTCTAACCCTGCCGAGGATAATGATCTTCTTCTAGCTCTCGCTTCTAAGGTTGAAGTTAAAGCGACCCTTATGGAGATGCCCGCTCTTAAATCCCCAGGTCCGGATGGATTGCCCCGTCTTTTCTTCTCTCATTTTTGGGACATTGTGGGAGATGGTGTCTTTGAATGATTTCCGCTTTCTTCCAAAATGGCTCCATGCTCCATGAACTCAACCACACTGTTATCACTCTCATCCCTAAGAGACTGAGCCCTGAAATTGTTGATCACTACAAACCCATTAGTTTGTACAATGTGTGCTACAAAATCATTAGCCGCATTATGGTGAATAGGATGCATGGTTTGTTGGACAAGCTAATATGCCCCCAACAAAGTGCCTTTGTCCCTAAAAGACAAATAACAGACAACATTCTGATGGCCAATGAGATTCTTCAAAATTTTAAGAATAAAAAAGGCAAGTCTAGTTGTATAAGCATTAAACTAAACATGGAGAAAGCCTATGACAGGCTGGAATGACACATAATTGAAAAGGTTCAGCAAAGAGATGGATTTTATTCTAAATGGATAAAACTCATTATGGAATACATTACAACCACATCTTTCTCCATTAATCTCAATGGAGAACTATGTTGGTAGGTTCACGAGCTCCCGAGGCATCAGACAGGGAGATCCACTGTCCCCCTACATTTCTATTCTTTGCACTGATGTCCTCTCTCGATTATTAGAGACGGAAGCTCATTGGACTAAACTAGTGAGAATTAAGCCAACTAGGCAAGGACCTATTATTTCACATTTACTTTTTGCAGATGACTGCATCGTCTTCGCCAAAGCTTCCTTCACCAAATGTGGGAAGTCAGATATTTTGGACAAATATTGTGAAGCTTCCGATCAACTTCTCTAAGTCGTCTGTGTTTTTCTCTAAGAATCTTTCGAACAGACTGAAACGTGCCTTTCACAGATGCTTGGGTGTTCAAATGATGTCGGATAATGAAAAATACCTCGGAGCTCCACTCATCACGGGAAGAGTCACCAAGAATTCCTATGCCACAGTTTTAGACATAATCAAATGCAGAATTCAGGGTTGGAGAGGTAAACTTCTCAACATCGCAGGTAAAACCACTCTTATTAAAATTGTTTTGTCTTTCACTCCCCAACATATTATGAGCTGCTTTAATTTATACCTTTGTGTGTTTCCCAAAAGATCGATGAGGTTCAAAGGAACTTTCTTTGGTCCAACCCGGATGGCGCAAAAAAGATTCATTGGGTAAACTGGAATAAAGTTTGCACTCCCAAAACTCATGGGGGCTTAGGCCTCTGTCGGGCCCAAGACCTTAACATTGCGTTCAAAACCAAACTGACTCGGAGATGTGTTAATGAAAAAAACAGACTCTGGACCAATCTCTTTAGAAAAAAATATCTTAAGGGTCAAGATTTTATCAACATCCAGCATAGGAATTCTGACTTCTGGGTCTGGAAAGGCATTCTTAAAGGTAGAGATCTCCTCAATCTAGGGATTCGATGGAAAATCACCCCAGATGCGAATATCAACATCTGGAATGATAGATGGGCTACTAGACACCCACTGAGAGGGATCTCCTCAATAGGGAAGAATTACAAAACATTAATGATAGACACACCACAAAAGACTTTATTAATGACCAGAATGGCTGGAACTGGAGCTTGATTGCAGACAATATCCCGAAAAAAATCTGGGATCACTTTTATTCGATCCCCGTCCTTCCGAGTGATAATGACACACCCTTTTACTGGGATACTGAACATGAGAACAAATTCTCTATTAAGGTGGCTATTAACCTGATCAGATCTAATCAGGACACTGAAGCAGATCGACCTTCCGGAAAGGAGATCAATGCATGGAAAATCCAATGTCAACCGAGAATTCAAAACTTCATTTGGCACCTCATTTTTAATAGACTTCCTACTACTGATAACCTTATACTGAAAGGCATCCAAATTGATCCTACTTGCAAAATTTGCAATACCCATACTGAGACTATTGATCATATAGTGAGACATTGCAAATTTGCAAAGTGCGTTTGGGAAAAAGCTAGAACTATCCAAGTTTTCACACTTGGAGAAGAAACAACTGCAATTCATGCTTACAGAGATCAATATAATAATACTATCTTTTTTTTTACACTGTTTGGTGCCTATGGCTTGACAGGAATGCTTGGATCTTTGGTGGCACGAAAAGTAGCCCTGAAGACATTATATCTTCAGCGTGCAGACTTCATCATAGTTTGTCCATGCCTCGGTTACACCACATTCGTTGGAATCTGTTTGGGATACGCGGGTGAAACGAAGAATGGGTCTCACGAAAACTATCTACATCCGGTGGCACCCCCCTCCTGTAGGTTGGATCAAAGTAAATTTTGATGGCACTTTTAGCTGGTGCCTGAATCTTGCATCGGCAGGCTACATCATTTAGAACCATGAGGGGCACTTCCTCCGAGGCAGTTCAATTCGACTTGGTTGCAATTCAATCACTAAGGCTGAAGCTTGGGGGGCGTGGATGGGACTTGAAATGGCAAAGGCATTTCCAGACGAGAAGGTTATTCTCGAGGGAGATTCCAAAGTGATCATTGAAGCTATTAAAATATAGGTGACTATCCATCGAATTTGGGTCAGATTATCAAGCACATAAAGTCATTAATTCTCAACCGTCGGGAAGAAGTTATAGTTCAGCACACATGGCCAGAGAACAATGGTGCTGCTAATCACTATGCTCATATGGCGATATCTAATGCTGGTTTCTACACAGAATATGAATCCACTCCGAACTCTATTCAAGACATCCTAAGAGAAGATTCGATGGGTAGACACACCGGGCGCATTGTGAGGCATTAAGCGGGATATTTTATTACCAAAAAGAAAAAAAAAAGAAAAAGAAAAAAGATACACAAGATCCACTCATTTGCAGTTGCAATTATTTCTCTTTTCTGCCTATATTTAACTTGTTACTGCACTTTACATTTTACATTTCTGTGCAGTAAGGATTTATCCTTTATTGTTTACATTAGTATGGATTTATCCTAGTGTTTATACTTGGAATTATTTCTCATCAATTTAGAGGAGTTTGAAGGAAAATTTCTTTCATTTACCATAATCTTGATTTTTTGATAAATTATTTTTATTTTGGATAATTAACAAATCTTTCATTAATTATCAAAGAGCATATAAAATATACAAGGATCACAAAGTGTGATAAGAATAAGCTCAAATAAAATTTCACAGCTATGGAAAAAGAAAAACACGCAAGGAGCTACATAGTCTTGATTGTCATGCCTTTTTCTTAGTTTGTGGGAGGTATTCATGTTGGTCATATATTAGAGTGGGCAGGTTTTTGAGTCAACATGCCGACTTATATTATTGATGAAAAATGAAACAAAAAAAAAATAGTACATAAAAGGTTTAACTCTATTGCTGTGTGATGGAAGCCATTAGCCATGTGCTTCCACAAGATTAAGGAAAAGTTAAAACTCGTTTTTTCTCCTGCATTAGACCTTAACAGAGAGAAACCAGTTAAAGATGTCGGGCCTTCTAGGACACGCGTTGGCATATAGTTCAGCTCACAGGGGATCCCTTATGAACCAGCTCACAAAAGATCCTCAGCATTAATCTTCATCCGTTCCAAAACCTTCAGTACTAGAGCCTCGGTCTTTCCTATGTGCAATGCCATTGGTTACCGTTCCATTCTTCTTTGTATCATGTGCCTCCTCATCCTCACTGTACTCACTCTCGTAATCATCATATCCCTCTTCTTTATCCTCCTCTTCCTCCTCAACCCCATCTTCCATAATGGGTCCCTCTTCCACCATCGGAACCCCTCTTGTACCTGCTCGACTCCGTTTTAAAACCTTTATCTTCAAGTTTGTCTTCTTATCACAACCGATCCATGAGTCACACAAGCAATAGGAAGTCAAGTTGTAGTTTCCCTCTGCAGGGGCTTGGAACTTGCTCATCACCAGCCTTGACCCTTTCCTCACTTTGTCAACTGCTTCTCTGACTGCAGCACTAATCTCCTTCACGCTTACCCCTGACCCCTCCTTAGCCTCTTCAATTGCCTTCGATGCAGCTGTGACCGCTGCAGCCTCGTCCAAGAAGCTAACCTTTTGTGACAACCATACATCATTTGAGACAGGATCTGCAAGCAGCAACCAAAAATTTTCTTCCTTGTGAAATGGGAAGTAGGGTGCATGTGGGAGGGCACCGATAAGTCCATTCCCACGTTTAAGTGTGACCCAGACATGCATTGTGACAATGTCACCCTCTTGTATGCCCTCTTCACCTTCCGTCTCACATGTAATATCAATCGCTATGCAGGGCATCATTTCAAGGACCAGTTCAACATCCTGTACGTCAATTGCAGAGAATCCCGCAGCTTGAGTCAAAAGCTCAGCACGCTCCTGGGGGCCCATGTCCCGAAGCTCTTGAAACGTGCGCACCTTCTGCAAAATAATGAATAATCTGAACTAAAAAATAAAGAGAAAACAATAACAAAAGGTGAAAACAGATAGATATTTGAGTTCCAAAATATCTGCTAAATACATAAAATATGAGCTCCACTAAGCTTCTTGTGGGTTGAGAGGAAGACAAAATTCAGTCAAGTATATTAGGCATCAATCAGAACTCAGACTGCAAGATATAAATAATCCCCTTCCCCCCCCCCCCCCTTATATTGGGGTTAGCTGACTCCATCCAACATGGATACAATTTCCAACCCCATGCATTCTTATATCAAGACCAACATTCAAAAGGAAAGCTCCAGGTGTTAATAAGTTCTCAATTTAAAAGCTTTCAATTTCATTCAGGCCCATTTCCAATAGTAGTAGCAGTACTATGAAGCTTCCAGTTCACAAGTTTAACACATCAGAGATGGCCCAGAATATTAATGAAATGAATAGATTTCATTCCGAAAGGAGAAAAACAATAGAACAAGAAGTAGTAGTTACCTTCCGTGCAATCTTTTTAACCATGGCCTCACTAAAATGTGGTAACTACAGAAAGGGTGCAATGCCTTCAGTAGATCCTCCAGTTGCTTTTCGTGCACTGAGAGGAACAGCCTGTAGCATAATCCAAAATACCCAAAACTCCTGCAAGTTAGTCTGGGCTAACAACAGAATTAGCAGTTTTAGATTCAACAAAAGAATGTAGCAAACTCTATAGTGCAAAAACTTCAAAATAATGAACTGCTCCAATTGACAACCACCAGAGAGTGTAATGCATGAGGTACAAGCTATAAGAAAAAAGAAGTTACGATGATGTGTGAAAAGGATATCAATGACAGGAAATCAATAAATAACACTAGGTGCATGTATACATGCAGCAACCAGATTTGCAGAGGAAAGAAAGAGATTTAACAGATGTCTAATGAAACTGAAGGTTCATGAATATCAAAAGATGATTGAATTCAACGAGTGAAAGACCACAGAATGACAGAGCTTCAGGTAAAAAATTGCATTTTGTTAACATGTCACAAAAAATAAAGCATAAATGAAAGCATGCTGCAACGTGGTATGCAAAAGAAGCCATAAGTGGTAAAAAAATTCCTCAATTCAACACCTGAATGATACTTTGAGAAAGCTCAACCACTCCAACTGCAGGCCTCAACCATCCATGTCCCTGTGGAGTTCGTGGTATAACTGCCATCTGTATGGGGAAAAAAATTAATTCCAACAGTTTATGAAGAGAAGAAGGAACACCATATGATGAAGTTATTGGGAAAAAAAAATGTAGGAAACATGGAAAATTAAATGATCCACAGAAAGCAAAAGAACAAGAGAAAGGGATCATAAGGAATGGCGTTGGTTGATTTCTTCTTAATACATATTCAATGCTCATTCTAATCCAGATAGAATGTTTGTAGGCAAAATGGAGTCTCTATATATGATTCAGTTCGTTGTGGATCCCAATTCTGAATTAATTTGTTTCTACTCTTGCAACATCTTCTTATGTAGTTGTAATCTCCAGAAAATCTGTAATTTTCCCGATTCATACCTTGAACCAATGATTCCAAAGAATCCTAACAGACTGATATGTATTGGACAATACCTAAAACACATTATCAACAAATAGACACTAAAATAGCACAGTAGAATTACCATTTGGCCATATCAATTGTACCAATGCCAACAAGTGCTGGTACAATCTATTTTATGCACAAGCCCAAACCAACCTAACGAGATACGGATCATTTTCCAGGAAAATACATTCACTTATGGCCAAACCCGAATCAAAGTGCAGATAAAAAAAGGGTTTTGATTATTTTAAATTTATAAGTTTGTGACCTCAAAAACCTCAAAGAAGGAACCTCTACCAAATGTAAAGTATGCCTCCTCAGCAGTTTGGTGTCCAACGTAATTCACATGAGCAGAACCATGAGAAGCAACAACCCTAAGTTTTCAGGTATCCAGGTTTATGTTAGGTAGTTCTGAACTCTTCTCTCTCTACTATTTTATGATAAAAAAAATTGAATGACAAATCTAAGTTGTTAAATAAATGTGGTTCGAGTATATGACCTTTTGCAGAAAAAGATCAGCTTGTTTAGATGATTTGGGCCATCAATCAATGGACCTTTCTTCGGAGAATATTGTTCCTAGCCATCCAGGAAATATAAATTTGTTTATGTATCAGTATCTAATTGGGGTTGATTTTGCTTCCAAAATTATCACAAAAGAGGCCTACAATATTGAATGGTTTGAGTTGATAATTTATCCACCCCATGTACTTTTTTGGTAGCCTTATCTGCACCATGTACAATAGGATCCTAGAAGTATGGCAGTACACAGACTATCTCATACATGTGGTCAGTCTATAGTAGCGTGCTTTAATAACTCACGTGAACTACTAACGTTGTCGGCATTAGTCACTGTTAATAGTAACTCAAATAAACCATTTGATATCTACCATAATAGTGTGCACATCCCTTCAGTGACAGACCTCCCTACTACAATCCCTTCATTCATTTAATAACAATGCATTGAAGAAAAGGTAAAATGAACTTTTCAGTTTATGATTTCAATTAGAAACCATGGGTTGCCTCAATCTTCTCTTTTTAAATAACCAATTCTCTACTTTTTGAGAAATCTTTTTTTTTTAATTTAAGAACTAAAAAATAATACTTTTAATCTATATATTAGTTTTGAGCCCAATTTGATTCTTAAATAAGTTGTCTTTGAGATATTTTAACTTATTTATTTAAATATATGTTAGAAATAATTTTCAACATAAGTAATGTGTTGTAAATAGTGTATACAATGTCGCCGACATGTCGCTCATGTCGGGCGACATATCGCCATTTCGAGGTGAGCAACACGAAACCAGGGTATAAGTCGTTTTACCTTGATTTCGGCCACATGGGGGAAAATTTCAAATTTTTTTCAATATTTCCCCCATGTCTCTCAACATGGGCGACATGTCGGGGACATGGGGGAAAGTTTTCAATTTTTTTTGAAATGGGGTTTCCCCACATTTCCCCTTTTCACACTGTCGCCAATGCCATCAGGCGACATCAACATCGCAAACCTTGGTTGTACAAGATTGATATAATCATCGATGTCACCATGTGCATTGCATGTAGCATCTACTAGTTCAAAGTAACCAGTCCCTTCATCCCTCTCTCTCATTGATCTTATCCATAGTGTCAAGGATCGGAAGGGGACGATCCCCGAGTCGGTTCCGGTCTGAGAAGCACCCAAAAAAAAAAGGATCGGACGATCCATAATTTTTTTCTTTTTTTTT
>JAUPMG010000001.1:16165322-16190252 GCA_031762675.1 Pachysandra terminalis
AACTGCTAAGTTCTGCCTTAATCTGTTCTTGCTGAACCCAATCTACCTTGAATCTTTTAATGAAAGAGACCCAGATCATCCTAGTAACCTCACAATGGAGAAGTAGATGAGAAACATTTTCCTCCTCTTTTTTACATAAACTGCACCTTGAGGCCAAGGACCACCCTCTTTTCTTGAGACTATCACAAGGATTTTATTCAACAAAGCATTCCAAAGAAACAATGACACCTTTGAGGGAATACCTGCTTTCCAAATTAACTTCCAAGGTCCCTCCCCACTAACCTCAACAGACAACGAATCTTACATAGCTTCAACGGAAAATACCTCTCCATCTTTCCCTCTCCACACTCTACTGTCTTCTCCTTCCCTCACCTTAACCTTATAAATTCTTTCCACCAATTCTGCCTCCACTTCCACTTCCTAATTTAGAATATTTCTTCCTAATTTCAGATCCCAATCCCCCCCTCCTCCTTGTCTAATTAAATGATCCTTGACCCAGTCATTAAAGTTTGAAGCTATTGCTGCAACCCTCGGGAATGCCTGCATAAGAGATTCACTTCCGCCCCAAATATCCTTCCAAAACTTAATTCTATCTCCTTCCCCCACATTAAAGCTCACTCTTTTATCGAACATATCTGAAACTGAACATATTGCTTTCCAAACCCCCACTCCAAATGGTTCTCTACCTCTTTTTGTGCACCAACCCCTCCCTCAACCCCATACTTTGCACTGAACGCTACCCGCCATAACACACCCTCCTCTATCCCAAATCTCCAAAGTGACTTAGCCAATAAAGCCATGTTTATTCTAGTAAGGATTCTCAACCCCAAACCCCCCCTCTTCCTTCTTCACACTTTAGACCACTTCACTAGATGAAATTTCTGCAACTCCCCATTACCTGTCCACAAGAAATCACTTTGAAGTTTATATAGTCTTCTTGCAACCTACGCCGGAATTTTCAGCCAAGACATAAAGTATGACAGCAGATTTGTCAATGAACTCTTAATGAGTACTAGTCTTCCCCTTTTAGATAAGTACCTTGCTTCCACAATGCCAGCTTCTCTTCCGACCTTTCTATTACCTTATTCAACATGCTCGTATTCTTATATTTAACCTCCAATGGAAGACCCAAATATTCTGATGGCAGCTTCTCTTCCGACCTTTCTATTACCTTATTCAACATGCTCGTATTCTTATATTTAGCCCCAATGGAAGACCCAAATATTCTGATGGCAACGATCTGATCTTGCATCCCAACCATTTTACTCTCTGAACCAGATTACCTGTGTTTCCCACTCCCATTAATTCAGATTTTGCCAAGTTAATGCGAAGTCCCGACACCGCTTAAAACACACCAAAATACATCTCAAAGCCTTCAGATCAGATTGCTTGTTTCTACAAAAAATCAGTGTGTAATCCGCAAATTGGAGATAGGAGATACTAGGGGCCGAATCCTTCACCTTCACGCCTTGTAACAATCCAAGAACTTTTGCCCGATTTATCATTTTGCCCAAGCATTCCACCACCATTATGAACAAAAAAGGAGATAATGGGTCTCCTTGTCTAAGGCCTTTGGACGTCTTGAAATAACCCACCGATGTCCCAATCAACAAAATAGACAAAGAGACCGCCGAGAAGAAACTTTTTATCCAATTAATCTATTTTTTCCCATTACCCATCCTGCTCAAGACAGAGAATAAAAAAGGCCTACTCACATGGTCATAGGCCTTCTCCATATCGACCTTACACAACAATGCACTCTGCCTGTTTTTTAAAATTGAATCAATGCATTCATTAGCTATTGCTAAGCCCCAATTACTCTAAAAGCTCAGCTATTAGAGAAAGGCACGATAATGCATATCAAATGGTTCAATATCCTCCCACACGGGAACAATACATCCATGGGATAACAACACAGGGCACCGAGGCAAACACACACCATATACCCCTGGGATTCGAACACTCGACCTCTTGCTATGATACCATGTTATGCACCAATTACTCTAAAAGCTCAAGGTGTTAGAGAAAGGCACGACAATGTATATCAAATGGTTCAATATATCATCACCCCGTCCAAGATTTGATGTCCACCCACAAAAGCACTTTGAGAATTTGATATCACTAGTCCCATAGACTTTTTTTAATCTATTTGCAAGAACTTTGGCAATAATCTTGTATAGGGTAGTCACCAAACTGACGGAACAGAATTCTTTAATATCTATTGCTCCCTCTCTTTTAGGAATGAGAACCAAAAAAGTTGCATTAGCACTTCTTTCAAAACTTCATTGTTCGAAAAATTCTGTAAACAACACCCTCATTACATCCTCCGTTACGATCTCCCAACACTTCTTATAAAAAGCCATAGAGAAACCATCCGGTCCTAGATACTTATCTTCCTCCTTACTCATGATTGCTCCCCTCACTTCATCGTCAGAAAAGCTCACCTCTAAACCCTCCGCTATCTGAACTGGTAATCTTTCAAATTCCAAATCCTCTAAAGTTGGTCTAAAACAACTCTCTTCGTTGAAAAGGGTCTTATAATGGTCTTCAATAACTTTCTTGATTTCCCCCTCCTCATTCATTACCACCCCGTCCACTTCTATTCTTTTAATTGTGTTCACTCTGTTCCTTGCATTCGCCATCTTATGAAAAAACCTTGTATTTTTATCTCCTTTCAGCCAAAAGGCTCTAGATTTTTGTCTCCAGCAAATTTCCTCCATTCTTGCAACCTTGGCAAGTTCCTTCTTAAGATGCTCTCTCTTCCGTCTCTCCTCACTCCCCATATCCCCTTTATATTCTAATGTATCCAACTTCTGTACTTTCTCCAATAGGTTCTCCATTTTGTTCTCCATCCTACCCAATATAGTTTTGTTCCATTTTTTTAACTCTTCTTTTAATAGCTTCAATTTTCTGCAGAACACAAAACTCAATGATCCTCTAACATCAAAACCATTCCACCAATTCTACAAAATTATCCTCCTCCAACCACATATTTTCAAAGCGGAATGAACATTTCTTGACCAACTTATCTTCGCAATCCAGCATTATTGGAGTATGGTCAGATGTTGCTTTACGTAAGGAAATGGCTTGCACACAAGCGTAGGGCTCCCATTCTACAAACATTAAAAACCTGTCCAATTTAGAAGATACTTGGGTTTCCTGATTATTTGACCAAGTGAAACGTGCCAATTAAAGGCACGTTTAACAATGTATTCCGGTCAATAAACCCAGAAAATCTTTGCATATAAGTACTCACTCTACTGCCTCCCGAACTTTTTGAGCAGAATCTAATAGTATTAAAGTTCCCCCATATGCACCAAGGAATCTTCCAACCCCTTTTATGATTCTCAAGTTCAGCCCACAATTCCTGTAGCTGCAGCCTACTATGATCTGTAGGGCCATAAACTGATGATACCATCATTTGTCCTCCCTCATTGTCACGTGTCACCCTTTTGCTTTAAAATCACAGAAACAGCAAATTCTCCCAAATCAGAATGTATAAGCTCAAACTTATCTTTCTTCCAAACCAACAAAATTTCTCCTAATGCCCCTACTGCTGATTTTTGAATCATCCCCACCAATATACAGCCCCAAATATGCATCTGAATATCCTTATTCATCATTTCCAATTTGGTTTCTTGCAGCATAACTATGTCTGGCCTCCATTCTTTCAATGCCATCTTTATGATCTTTCTTTTATCCCTATCCCCTATTCCCCTTAAATTCCCTGACAGTCTTCATTTAAAACTCCAGGAATCCCCCAAAAACCTCACCCTCCCCCCCTCCTTTACCCATTCTTGAGCTCCTTGGACTGGCTTTCTCCTTAATTCCCCAACTTAACCTTTTCAATTCCGTTCTTGTCTTGTTATTCCTCACACTTAACTCCCTATTCTTTTTTTTGATTGCTTTAAATAACTCCAGGGCCTTATTCTGGAATCCTTCCCTTGAAACTCTTACAAATCCACCAGTTTTCATTAACTTTTTTAGCATCCACTCCGATATTCCTTTCTCATCCAATACTATTGTTTCCTCATTAAACTCGTCCAAGAATTCAGCTAATTCACTATTAACTGATTGCAATGGTTGTTCATCTATGATAATGATACTGACCAAAGGAATTGGTCACTTGATTGATAACCTTCGTCCCCTCACACCGCTAGTGAAATTTTCGAACATAGTCACGCTCAATTCTGTTCTTATGATATTTTCTGTCTCTCTCCCTCCCTCCAAAATATTCAAACCACTTTGTGCCCTTGAAATAAACATCCCCTTTCCATCCTCTTTGGACCTATAGCCACATCGAAGCTCTTTGATATCTCTCCCAGCCAAGCCAGAAAAACAGATTCCCCTAAACACCATGGTGTAAGGGATCGTCCGATCCCCGAGTCGGTTCCGATCCGAGAAGAACCCAAAAAAAAAAGGATCGTCCGATCCTGGTCCGGATCGGGCGATCCATGAAATATATATATTTTTTTTAATTAAATGTGGCCGTTCGTCTCGGCCGATCCCGAACCATGAACCGAGTTTAAACACTATGCTAAACACTCCTTTCGGCATCTTTGTCACTGGACTCCCCTTCAATATCATATCACCAAAAAGGCCATCATACCTACAACACGATGTGAAAAGTGAAAACACCATTATCAAAATAAATATTGATTGATTGATTCAGCAGAAATTTAGAAAAAGAGAACGTGGACTGCGATTTGAGGAAAAACACGTCTTGCGACAGATTGCTTCGCAATAACGGAGTGTGATAACCCAAACAAAATAATAGGATTAATATGTAAATAGTAGAAAATTTGGGGTTAATTTAAAATTTTAGTTTTAGCTGTCATGTTGGACTTTTGACCGATTGTGATTGGTGGGTTATACAAAATAGGAAACTAGGTACAGCACACACAATCGTAACTTCTAAAGTTAAGATTAATGACTGAGATTTAATATAAGGAAATTGAAACACTCTCTATTAAAAGGAATTCAAATAAAGCAGTAAATAGTAACTAGCTAAGAATAGGAGATTAAGTCAAAGATATAGAACTAGTAAGTATTCTCTACAAACTATAATAGTAATAAAACGAGGATTTTGAAATATAAATCAATGGCTAAGATCTTGTTGGAGCCTTCAATCTCCAATTGATGGTTGAGATTTAAAGCTAACAATTGGTAGTTATTCTCTATAAACTAGAATAACAACTATTTAAACTAAAGCTAGGATTCTAAACAAGAAATAGAAAGAAATCAATAATAGAAAAAACCCCATATTGGCTGGAAAATTAATCTAAGGGCTGAGGTTAAAACTAAATAGTCTAAGGGTAGAGATTTAGAGTTCTATAGTTTCTAATTCTAGAGTTCCTAAGTGCCTATATAAGCTCAAGGCCTTAGGAGGTTGATTCATCACTTGGAGAAGAAGAAGAAGAAAAGGAAGAAGAGCAAGAGGTGTAATTTTCTACATCAACCTTCAAATCAAGGTAAGTATTCAAGTCTAACTTTATTTTTGATTTAATTAGGGGTACAAGGTTACCTTCTTTGAGTATTAAGTATGTTCTTAGTTTTCAAAACCAATTTTCGAAGTTTAATAGTAGGATATAGTAAGTGCGAATTTAATTATGTTTATGAAATTTATTTATTGGGTTTTGTGCGGAATTCAAAGTTATGGGGGGTTACTTAACCAAGTTTTATGTTTAAAGTTGTAGGGGAGAAAAATATGCCAAATAGACCAAGCCGCGACATTCGGCGACCTCCTCGGTGTACCGAACAGTACGCCGAACTTTCCCAGAAAGCCCTCGGCGCCCTTTCGGCTTGCCGAGAGCACGCCAAGCCCCATTAGGTGATTTTAAAGCTCCTGGTTTTGTCACCGAGACTCCACTCGGCATGCCGAAAGTACGCTGAGCGTCACATTGGAGTTTTTAGGCCCCTGGAAATGTCACCGAGACCCCCACTTGGCACACCGAATGCACGCCGAGCCTGACAATCTGACATAGACCCCAAAGTCCCAGAAATCCCAGGGTGGATTCGGCGACCTCCTCGGCTCGCCGAAAGGCTGCCAAAGGTGCACCGAGACCCACTCGGCAACCCCTCGGCTCGCCGAGATTTACAATTCTTGTCCGTTTGCCTTGAATCTTTGTGTACTAACCTATTTTGATCTCATTAAACTGATTCTAATATTACTTTTGCTCAAATATGCTTATTTCTTATACTTCTTTATGGATCTATTGGCTATGTTTAGTAAACATGTGATATTTTGATATACTTCATATTGCTTGCGTAATCATTGTCCAGCATGTTAATCAGTCATGAGCACACTCTCACTTGTATAGCATATGCCTATACTTTGCACAATGACCTTGTATTGGTCTAATGCATTGACTTGACCTTCATGACTTCATATTGCTGGAGTTTATGATTATAAGTAGAGTGATTATGATTTGGAAATCATAACAATGGTGCGGAAGTTCTGGGTGAGCTATGGCATGTGTTGAGGGATTTGGCCTTCCCAATAGACCAATTAATTTATTTTCTCTCATGGTGATGGATATGTTCTATGTGATGATCCCAAGAGACTTGTGGAAAGATGATTGGTGAGGGTTAGTAAACCCAATATCTGAATCATGTGAGTGAAACTCTGTTATTAGATCGACTAATGTATGTCTCTCAAAGGAAGTTCTGGCTGATGCCTTGGGAGTTGTCCCTATGATTGGAAATAAGATGAGGAGATTGTGCCCTCTAGGTCGAAACCCCAAGAAACTATGTTGCGCTCATAGAATAATCTATTATTTTTGCTATATATTGGGGGATGGTTTCTAAGTGAGCATCCTTGGGTAGTATGATTGAGATCATATGTGGAACCTACACTAAGCGAATACTATACAGTAAACAACATACATATTGCATATTAGATTGATTGTCTTAAATCACATGTGGTGATTATACTTATTAGGTGCACAACATGCATTAATAATTGAACCAGTATATTATATTGCACACATCTTGTTGCATCATTATTCACACATTTATTGCATATTGATCACACATCATATATTTATCACATATTAAATGTTTTCCTTGCATATTGGCATATATCTCTTGATTTACTTGTTCTTTGCTTATATGTATTACCATTGGAGAGTGGCATTGTCCCTACTTCAATCTTAAATATTGTTAGCCTTGTTTACTTACAAAGCTACTGTATCTTATGCCTTCAAGCACAACATATTTCCGGACCTATAGATGATGGACATAAGGACCATGATGACTAGGTGGAGAACAAGGATGCTATGATGATATTAGTCATTATATGGGTTTTATTTAATGATTTTAGTGGAACTTATGGTAAGGTTTATGTATTTTAATTCAGTACTTGTTTGGTTTTCAGTAGTTAATAGGGATTGTTTTGAAGCATGAGACTAATATTATTTTCTTTCCACTGTTTTCTGTTTAAAGGATGTTATGTGATGGATGTTATCTTAATAGTACTACTTTTCTATACTTTATCTTGTAAAATATCCTTCTTATTTCAATGGTTTCGGTTATGTATTGCTTATCTACTCCCATTTGGATATGGGGTGAGAGTTACAACTTAAACTTGGGGGCTCCATTGAGATTTCCAGGTTTGGTTCGTGACACGGAGGCACAACTTTACTTCTTGTGTACACCTTCCCTGTCTTATTTGAATTGGGGGACACTACCTCATCTTCCTCCCTTATCTTCTTCCCATAAGGCATTATTGTCTTCCTCACAACAGCTTACCACGAAGGCTCAAAACCTGAAGGTCTTCTTTCAATCCCCTTATCTGCGACATCAGGTTCCTTCAGCATTCTGAACTCAAGTTGGGTTGTCTTAAAATCTTTCTTAACACACCCTAGCCCTACATTCAATTTCAACAGACCCCAATTTATTTGGGCCTATGGAGCATCGTTTGGCATAAGAAATGGATCTAAACCAGACTGTCCTCTAAAATAGAGCCCATTTTTGCTTGTCCTTTCATCTCACGTGACAATTTACTAGGCCAACTATTTGCGCACTTACACCTTTATCATACTCCTTTGGCCATAACATCAATCGATTTGGTTTCACTTCCCACCAGATCTGACATACAGAATTCTTGTTGTTCCTCCGCAAAGATATTACATTAGATCTAGTTAGCCAGTGTGGCCTTTTCACCTGAACCCTAGCCTATTGAATATCCGATCTTCCTCCGTGGCTATGTTTGTGTGGAAATAATCCCCACTCGCTTCTCCTATCGATGCTAACACCCTTCTCCGACCAGAGATTCAGAGGAATCCACCATATATTCTTATCCATGAGTGCTCATCTTTGATGCCATCAACCTCGCAACCGGCTATCGTTGACCACCTGTCCAAGAGATGAAAATAAGCCCTAATTTCAATATTTGTTCTCCCTCCAGCTTCGATTCAAATGAGAATAAAAAATAGCGTTGGGGAAAATTTCTTCACTACAACCCTATTGGGTGTCTTCCAATTCACCTCCATCCAATAATCTCCTCCGGTACATTTGGTGGTTCACCTTCGAATTTCCCAACCAGACTTTTATCCAGATTTAAATTATCACAAATCATTGTTTTATTTTCTTCAAATTTAACATCGCCAATCTGCTCTCTACCTCTCACAATATCAACATTATCTGGGTCAACTGTTTCATTGATCACTTCCTTGTTAGAGCCCACCTGCTGTGCCATCTTAATATCCTCTTCTGACTATCCTGCATTCTTCACATCTTGAACCAATGAAGATAGATGTGATTCAGCGACTTGCTCCTGACCTCGACACTGAGGTGACGAAGATGAAACTCCGTCCAGATTCTGGTCTCTCTTCTCCGAAAACGAACTCCAAATCCTTGACTGCATCAGGATTTTAGAGCTTCGAAGACCCAAACCCCCTACCAGGAACTTGCGTAATTTCTCCCAACCTCTTCTACCAATTCCAGCAGAAAAACAAATGCCTTTCTTCCAGCCATTGCCTCCAATTTCTGAAAGCTTAAGGAAGCTACCTTACGCATTCTTCCTGATTTCCAACACCAAGACAAATTGCATAATTCGTCTGAATCCCATCACCTCCTGATCCTTCAAAGATGAAATGCTCTTCTCCACCCCTTTCATCAACCGGATACAATCCTCCTCCGGAATCACTATCTCCACTCTCCCTATCTTACTTTTTTCCTTAATCTTTATCAGCTCCCTTCATGTTTCTTCCACAAGTTGAAATAAAAAATCTTTGATTCGACTCTAAGAAATCTCCTCTCCGTGAACTTTGCATCACCTCGACCAGTAACTCTCCAATTCATCAAAAGAATTTCTCAATTCTTGGACACTTCTTGGATAGTTCTTGGATAATTCATAGGAAATGGAACGAAAAACTCAAGTCTTGCATTAGATGCTTAATCCATGTCAACTCAAAAGATATTTGTGCCATAGCTTTATATTTAGTCTCTGCACTTGATCTAGCTACCATTCATTTTTTTTACATTTTCAAAATTCCAAGTTACAATCTAGAAATGTACCATAACCAGTGGTAGAACGGCGTCATGAAGGATAACCAGTCCAATCTGCATTAATAAAACCCTTGAACTATATGTGACCATGAGACTTATATAGGAGTCTTCAACAGGGTGATCCCTTCAAGTAAGTAATCTCATTCTTAGATATAGCCAAGGTTTTAAATTTCGCCGGCATGCTACGACATGCCGGCGAAATGTCGCTATTTTTCGTTCTGTGACATGGCGAAATATTGGCGATATATCCAAATTTAGTCGAAATTTGGGCGAAATATTGGCAAAATTTTGTCGGGCCCCCCTGGCGAAATCACTGGCGAAATCAAAATTTAAAACCTTGGATATAGCAACTTCAATACTCAAGAAATACAGTAAATCCTTGTGGTTGCTCTATATAAA
Source organism: Pachysandra terminalis (assembly GCA_031762675.1). NCBI lineage: Eukaryota > Viridiplantae > Streptophyta > Magnoliopsida > Buxales > Buxaceae > Pachysandra > Pachysandra terminalis. Next base: position 16,175,232 of record JAUPMG010000001.1, read on the forward strand.
CCTCCTTTACATCGCGTGAAAGAAGGCATTCTTGACATCCAATTGAAAGAGAGGACAATTAAGTTGGTAGCCAAATAGATAATAATCTGGACAGAGACAATCTTCGCAGTTGGAGAGTAGGTTTCTGCATAATCAACACCATATGTTTGAATATATCATTTTGCAACTAAACGTCCCTTCAACCTTTCCATAGTTTCATTGGGTCGAAATTTAATTGTATAAACCCAGTGGTACCCTGCTTTTGAATTTCCATTAGGAAGAGTAACCAGCTCGTAAGTGCCATTACGATGAAGAACAACAGTTTTTTTCTCCGTAGCTATTCTCTAACCCGGATCAGAAATAGCCTCCTGTACAGACATAATTAGAAAAAGATGAAGGAGAGGAGGTAAAACAGTGATGTGTAGGGAATAAACAAGCATAAGAGATTGAGCAATGTGAATACTAAGATTGGAAGGAATAAGGTGAACTAGGATAACCGATGGTGTACGACTTACCAGAGGTGGATCTGTATACATTGATTTGGGAGGTGCGGCCATGTCACCATACGCCGCTTGTAGACTTTGATGGTACGTGGTTGGCTCTAGGGAGGCAATTTAGAATTAATTGAAAACGGTAAAGGAATGGGAGAGCTATTTGTCTCAACAAACCGACTTTCAGTAGTAAAGACAGAAACTGTTTCAAATAATGCAACATCCTTTTTTTTAATAATTAACAACACTATTAATTATCGGAAATGATTACAATACATACAATTTGCAAATAGAAAATCAAACTGCATAAAACATAAACCAAAAAGACGCGCAGATACAACTCAGATCATAGTAAAACCTGTCCATCTTCCAGATCCATGCCAGTCACTAAATAATCCTTTTCCACCCCTCCTCTGGCCAAAGCATCAGCAACACCATCTGCAGAACGCAAAATATGATGGAAAGAGATCCTCAATCCACAACAAAGATGCTTAGCAAAGTGAATAGAGTGAACAAAACGCCAAGGGGGAAAACTAGTCTCATTTATCCAAGAAATAACCGAGAAAGAATCCCCCTCTACAATCAAATTAAGTAGATTCATTCTCCTAGCCTCCTCCAGGCCCACCATCAAAGCACAAATCTCTGCCTTGTTCGAATCCCTTCTCCAATAGGACCCGAATATGCGTGAACCACCTTACCTTCAGAATGTCTAAACACTCCACCAACCCTAGATCTTCCAGGATTACCAATTGAAGATCCGTCAAAATTAAATTTAATATAACCATCTCTCGGAACCGACCATCTTTGAACCTTCACCACCCAATGCAAAGATGAATGTAATAAAACATTCCAATCTCTAACAATAGTCTCCGAAGAATAATCCTTGAACTCTGGCAAAACCGAAGCCCAAGAAGCCACAATACTCATCACCATATCAATAACCGATGAGAGACTTCTCTCCAAATCCTCAAAGATTTTCCTGTTCCGTTCTCCCCATATGCTCCAAAGGGTAGCAAAGGTCACCAAATCCATCAAAATCTTCCCTCTCCCACCCATACTGTGATATCTCCAATGTGCCATCATCATAGAGACCTTTTCTGGCATCACCCAGTTCACTCCTAATCTTTGTATGAAATAGGTCCAAACTCCCGTAGCAAAATTGCAATGAAGAAAGAGATGATCGACCATCTCCCCCGGTCTTCTGCACATGAAACAGATATGTGGAGAAATAGCAAGATTACCTCTTCTCTTTTGCATCAAATCGCAAGTGTTGATTCTATATAAGATGGCAGTCCAAACAAACAATCTAACTCTAGAAGGGACCCGTGGTTTCCACAATTTCGAAGGGAAAAAAGGAACGGAATTCTGATTTTGCTCTTTACATAAGGCTTAGAAAAAAGACTTCGTAGAAAAAATGCCTTTAGACTCAAGTGACCAAATTCTCACATCAGCAACCTCTGGATTAATGAAAAAAATCCTTTAAATCCTCAACAAGATGATCAAACTCCCCAATTTCTTGTAAATTAAGATCACGTCTGAAAATTAGATTCCAGGACAGACTGGACTCAAACCAAGAAATAACTTCTGACACCAAAACATTCATGTACCTAGCCACCAGAAATAAATGATGAAACCGAACCATCAAACTGGACTCACCAACCCATAGATCCTGCCAAAACTGAATACGTCGACCATTACCCACCCCAGACCTAAGAAATGGATGGAAAAGAGGTGCAAGAGCAGCAATTGCCTTCCAAGGACTACGGCTAAAAATCCTTGCAGAATGGCGTATCTCCCACCCATTATTAGATACCCCATATTTGCGTACTATTATCTAGTACCATAAGGCATTATTATCCATACTAAACCCTCCAAAGCTATTTACCAAGAAGAGCCAAATTATGGAACATAATATTCCCCAAATTAAGACCACCAACCTCTTTATTCTTACATACCGTCACCCAGTTTACCAAATGATCCTTCCTATGCCCCCTCCCCATAAATAATCTTATAGAGACTAGTCACCAAACTGATCGGTCTAAAATCCTTAAGTTCCTTAGCCCCCGTTTTCTTTGCAATCCGAACCAAAAGGTCTCATTAGTAATCTTAGTAATAACCCCATTGTGAAAAAACTCCTCGAAAACCTGCATCAAATCAGCTTTAATCACATCCCACATATCCTGATAAAAAGCCTTGGAGAATGCGTCCGGCCACGAAGCTTTCTCCCGATTCAAACCTATAATGGCCGACTTAACCTCTTCCTCACTAAACAAGACTTCCAAATCCCCCCTCTATCCTCTCGAAAGACCAGAACCCTACATGTCTTAAATCAAAAAGAAGATCGTGTTCCGTCGAGTAAAGCTTCCCATAAAATCATTGAGAGCCCCCACAATTCCTTCCATACTATCAACCGTTTCCCCATTAACCAAAAAACTATCAATATTATTCACCTTATCTCTCCCATTCGCAACTTTCTGGAAAAAACCGAGTGTTACTATCCCCCTCTTTAAGCCAAGTCCCCTGGATTTCTGTCTCCAACTTATTTCCTCATGTTTAAGAATAAGATCCACCTCACTTTGCCTGATTCTCCTCAACTCTCTTTCATCTCCCGTTAAAGCTCTTTGTTGCTCCCTACGATCAATAAACTCAATCTCATCAATTGCCAATTTCTTACGAAAAAAACAACTCCCAAAAGTTCCCATATTCCACATTTTAATTTTATCCTTCAAATACTTAAAAATTCCCATAAAAGAGAAACCCGGCCATCGAGACCTAACACTCTTTACGCACCCACCAATTTTCCACCTCTTTCCCAAAAGACTTATGGGTAAGCCACATATTCACAAACCGAAAAGGCCTCGAGCCACTAATCCCAATCTCGGAGGACATCAAAATAGGCCAATGATCAGAAGTAGACCTTAGAAGAAGCTTCTGTGATAAGGAGGGAAAATGGTTATCCTAATCCATAGGAGCAAGACATCTGTCAAGTCTACAACACAAAGCATTCTCATGAAGATTAGACCATGTAAAAACCAACCCCCCCACCAACAGATAGTCTTCCAACCCAAGATCTTGTATCAAAGAAGAAAAATTCCTCATACTACGATTCCACCAAACAATCCTATTCCTCTCACTTCCAAACCGAATCACATTAAAATCCCTTGTAAGGCACCAAGGCTTCCCAATCCCACCTTAAAAAACTCTAATCTCCTCCCAGAACAACTCCCCAACTCTATAAAAATTAGGTCCATACACACCAGATAGGATCCACTCAAAACCAAAATCAAGGTTTTTGAAAGAGAGGGACACAATAAAAGATCCTATTACAATATCACCCCCTTCCACCTTATTGATAACCCACATAATTAAAATCCCACTTGACACCCCGACTGTCCGTAAACATGCCCACTTTATATTATGGACTCTCCAAATCTTCCTAATAAGCCTATTAGCAAATGACTGCTTTTTGGTCTCTTGAATCACCACCACCCACGGTCTAACATTCCTACATAACTCCTTAACCGCCCTCTTCTTACCTTCACCACCCAAACCTCTAAGCTTCCAACTTAAGATCTTCATTAAGAACTAGACTTCGGACCACCAGATTTCTTATTTCTACTCTTCCTCCAACAATACTGTAAATTCCACTCCAAATTTCGAAGTTCTTTATTAGCCGACGGACTAATCTGAATCAAAAACTCCATATCGCCGACCGAAACCAAAACAGAACGAGGGATCCTCAACGGTTTCCGCATCTGACTTTAATCTTGGCATGTTTCATCCAAATTCCTTGTAATGTAATGTCGTCTACATAGATTAAACCACCACAACACCTACCAATGGCCTAAAAAATATCTTTCGACCACAACTATGGTGGTAATCCGAAAACATAAACCCACTGTCCCTCCCCAAACTTACCGATTGATGCTGACATTTTCACTTCTTCCCATTTGGAAATCATAACATCTTCTTTACTCTAAAGTGGGAAGGACTTCAATGAAGCAAATAAACCGGCATTATTATCATTGGGTGCGAACATCACCGCTTGCTTCTCCAAAAACGGTACAATCTCCGGATGAAAGTCATTATTAAAAAACTCTCTAATTTCAAGTGCTAAAGTGGCCCACGACAAATGAGAATTAGGCGTTAATATTAAAGCTCTATTCCATTTATCTTCGACCACAAAATTCGACTTATCAACAATGATCGATGGGGTACTCCTCGTGTATTTCATAGCTATCGTTTTTGCCTTCACCGTCGATATCTTCAGCATTTCATAGCTATCGTTTTTGCCTTCACCGTCGATATCTCTTCTGAAGCATGAATCGGGACCGAAGATGAAACTGCTCTATTAATCGACTCCTTGCTCCTAAATAATTTCCACCCACCACTGGCTTTACCCTCTGGAATAAAAATTCTGTTAGTTCTATTCCCCAAGAACACCCCAATCCGAAGAAACCTTCCTCGTACATTCCTCTTAACTTCCAGAATAATGGTCATGGCATTTGAAGTCAATTTCCAGAACGGTAAGGCAGTCCCTTTTGGATTAAGGGCATTGGCAATAAGATCTGCCACCCACGAAGCTTCATGCTCAAGAATAAAGATCAAACAAGATTTCCCTCGGCTATTTTCAAAAATCTTGATCATCTTCTTGAATTTGCCAGCCAGAACTTTGATGGAAACATTTTAGATTCAATCTGAAAATATTCTGCTCCTCTAATGTGCGTCCTACTCTTCTCCAAATACTTTGAAACAGCAACCGGAGCGTTGGCAACCACTTTGCCGAATAATCCACTCTTAAAAGTTAAAAGCCATCGAGCTCGATGAAGGTTGAAAGGCCAATGGAACATCTCCATTCGAAAATGGTAACTTTGAAGGAGGTGGTGGAGGAAAAGGGGCCAAAGGAGGGGGTGGGCAAGAGGGGAAGGGGGGATGGAAAGAAGGGAGAATAATGATCCATACTAGAAAGACAAAACTCGAAAAGAGTAAACTGAGAGAGAAACCTTTGTGTATTCCGGCGAAAAGTGGAATATGCAGGTTTACAGAGGTCGCTGGAAAACCTCAACCTTGGAGGGAAGTTTTCCACCTTCACCATCACCGGTGAATCCCTTTGAAGCCCTCAGTGGACACACAGTGGCAATGCAATGGACTAAAACACTTACACCTTTGAGTTTGAGAATATCCCAAGAAAACAAATTTAACTGACCGAGGGTCTAGCTTATCTATATATGGAGTAAGCTGATTCATAAAGCGTACAAAACCAAATACCCAAGGTAAAACAGGAAACAAATATCAAGGAACGAAACAAAATAAGGAGACTTTCCATCAAGGATTGAGGATGGGTTCCAATTAGTAAGGAAGCAAGTAGTTAGGATAGCATCACTCCCTTAACTTTTAGGGTCAGGCATATGAGACAATAAAGCACGAGCAACCTTAATAAGATGATAGTGTTTTCGTTTAGCTACCCCATTTTTGGTGGGGTATGGTAACATGAGGTCTAATGTCAAGTTCCACCGGAAATAATTGGATCTTGAAACGTTTTAGAAAAACATTCCCTTGCATTATTATGATTGAATTGTATGAATGGATGCTCCAAATTAAATTATAATTTCTCCACAAGAAAAAGACTTAAAGATTGCAAATAACTCGGAACGTTCTTAGTAAAGCCAAACATGTGAATAAACTAACTGAAAAGGATGAGATGCCCATTTATAGACTCGAGGAACAAAAGGCACCCTATGATGTTTAGTTGTTTACCTAATTGACATGCCTCACAATTTAAAATAGATAACGCACTCGAAGAAGAAACTAAACGCTTCAAATTCTGTAAGGAGGTATGATCAAGACAACAGTGCCCTTGAAGAGGAGAAAGGGATGACTGCAAAGCCGTGCCAATTTCACCTCCATCAAAATAATAAAGACCACCAGCATTGTGCCCTCCACCAATCTGCTTCCTCGTCTTTAAATCCTGAAAGATACAAAAGGAAGGATAAAATGTCACTAATGAATTTAAAAGTTTTGCTAATTTAGTGACTGAAATCAAATTAAAAGGAAATTTAGGTACTGATAATACTGATGATAAGGGAAATGAGGGACTAGGATTTGCAATATCCCAACCAGAAACAGAAGATACACCATTTGTGAAGTAGCATGTTGGGTAAAAGATGAAGGAATGGAACTGGAGATAGTATCTGGAACACCGGTCATATGATCGGTGGCTCTAGAATCAATAACCAAGGTGAAGGTGTTGAAGCATCACAAGCAACAATACCTGAATGCGCTAAAGTAGCAGTGGATGAAAAAGGCTGTGAAGAGACCATGGACAAGGAGACAAGAGTACCCATCCTCTGAAATAAACAGGATCTTACCGCCAGAAGAGGTTGTAGGAGCACTAGCCATAGTACCCAAATGATCATTAGTCGAAGTAGCAGCATGATTGGGAGAAGCAAGTTTGCCATGAATGTCCTAACAATAATCAACAGTATGTCCACTAGGATGATAGTGACTATAAGTATGGGAGTTACGACCTTGGCCACGGCCTCCCCCTAAATCAGTATGCCCCCCATGACAAAGATGGTTACCCATTCCACCACTATGGTTACCACCGTGACCACCAACCACAACTATAATCATTTTTAGAGATGGTTAAAGCAGATCTTTCAACTTGAAGTGAAGAATTAGAATCAGAAAGAGTAGTCCTTTGGATACAAGCAAAAGCCTCAGCCAATAGAGGTATCTCAGAGCTTCCAAGAATATGAGATTGAATAAGCTCTATTTCCAACTTCAAGCCTGACAGGAAACGATCCATACTCATCTGATCTTGCTGAGGCTGCATCTCCTAGAGGTCAAACTTGAGGGGCTGGTATAAGGCAAGCCCTTCACACAGGCCAATCAACTCAAAGTTATAGTCCTTAACACTACAATCTCCCTATTGAATACTGAAGTACTGCCGACACAACTGATAAATGTGGGAAATATACCCGAATGCATCTACTGAACGTGATCCCAAATGCATGTAGCAGTCTCCAGAAAAAAAAACAAACTATCACTAATATGAGGCTCCATACAGTTCCATAGACATGTCCGGATCTGTGCATCATCACGCCTCCATTCAGGATGTCTAGGATCGTCTAATTTGGGGGATCTTGAATAAGAAGCTTGTACTTCTTATTGGTAAGGAGATAAACCTCCACTGATTTATCCCACTGATTGTAGTTGTTTCCATTTAGCTTTATAGAAGTAGTTTGAATTTCAGAATTGGCTGGTGAGGTCAATAACAAAGGTTTGGTGGTTTCCCTAATATCCATAGGTATCACCAAGAAGATCACGATTAACACAGAAATAAAACCACTAGTGACAAGTTTGCAATCTCAGAACCAACACCAACAGCAGTTGCACCATGAACAGCAAGCAATGGTCTCACAGCAGTCGCACCACAAGTCTACGATCTCAGAAAACATACCAACAGCAGTCGTGCGCACACCAGACGTCTAGAACCTCTTTGAGTATAATCACCAGATCCCTCATTCGGTGTTTTACACGAGGGAATCAGAAATCATTCACATACTTTGATGTGCAGCAAACCATTGTAGGTGCTGCTCTACACACATAACCCAATCTAGGGGGAAATTCAGATTTGATTAAGAGAATGATGAGAAGGTGGTGATTTCCTAATTCATTTATTACCTTTTTTTTTCTTAGCTTGTGAACGGTACACTGATCTCTTAAGAGACAAAGATGAACTAGATCAAGCTCTATGCTCTGGTGCCATGCTAGTGTTAGGATTTGAAATTTGAATGAATGAAAGAGAAGAAGATTTGAAATTTGAATGAATGAAAGAGAAGGGAATAAAGGATAAACTAAGAGAGGGAAGAGGGCCTCTTTCTCTCTCTCTCTCTCTCTATATATATATATATATATATATATATTAATTAATTAATTAATTAATTAAAATAAGGAGAAATTATAAGAGTACGCCAAATTCTAGTAAAAAAGATGTAGGTTGGTTATTTAGTTTATACAACAATTAGGCATGATTTGTCTATTGCAGATCCAATGATCTACTGTAACTGTAAGCACCCCGCCCAAAGAAAGGAAAAAAAAAACTAAGTATCCTACCTTAGGAGGAAGTATAGGTAGGGAAGGCATCTCCTGGAGGAGCTTGGAAGGCCAAAGCATATGTATTTGCCAAAGGAACTGAGCTGTTTTCCATCAACCTTGGTACCATATTATTTACCTAGTGTTTTATGTTTCTTCTTTAATTGGAAAATCATGGAGGACCAGTCAACTTAAGGATCTTTCCAGTTTGACAGTATTGCTAATATAGCTGTTTTTGCCATGGAAGCCATCCATTTCTGGTACTTTATGAGGTTAACCTTTTCTGTGTTGTGACAGAGTCAGCCGCAGTGGAAAACGGACATTAGGTTGTGAATTTGGTTCTACTACTGCATTGTTTAGTGCTGCTAAGTTTAGAAACTACTGCCATTGCATTTTTGTGGCCATTAACATGCTTAGTATTGTTTTATTTCTAAGCCCTTCTGCTACCTGACAATGCATGACCCTTATAACTGTTATCCTTGTATCATTAGTTGAGAAGATGTCAATCTGATTGAACCTTGCACAATCTTTTCTATTTAGCATTTGAAAGTCATGTCGCATATAGTGACACTATTATGTAATGCTCAGATTGAAGCTTCCTGAAAGCTACTGATAGTAATTCTGTAACTGTCTTTGCCTTTGTTTTATGATACACTATTCTATTTTGAAGGCATGTTCTTGCAAGTCTTCCATTTACCCTCAAAACATTGACCCCATGGTATATTCTGCTAACACTGTCCAAATTCTAATGTGTGAAACATAGATCCACATGGATACCCCATCTGGTATCAAAGATTCAATTCCTGCTTGGATAAAGTTCTCTGTACAAGCTCCTGGTGAAATTCCTTATAATGGCATATACTATGATCCTCCTGAAGAGGTATGTATTGCAAATTTTCTAGACATAGCTAATGACAATAAATTATAGAATTCTTAGGATAAGGAACTAACTTATGCTGTGAATTATCTATATTTGGATTAATGCTGGTCTTTTCTCTTCACCAGTATCCTTAATTTGTTAATTTGGTGTTTGCTCATGCTTCTACAGGAGAAGTATATATTCCAACATCCTCAGCCAAAAAGACCTAAATCACTTAGGATTTATGAGGCTCATGTCGGAATGAGTAGTACGGTGAGCTTTTCTCTTTTTTGTTTCTTGTGTAGTGGTTAGCTATTTTTTTTTTAATTTGTTTTTTGTCTCATTTTTTATTCCCCTTTTTCTTTTATTTGGTTACCACTCATTCAAATTAACAACTGTCAGACATACATAGTGATCTAATAGAAGATATTTATTATTTTTCTTCTTAAATGGCTGCTCTACCATTGGGCCAGCTGCTGCGGTTTATTTTTTGCTAAGACGACTTTGAGATCTAATTTTGTCCTTTTCATGTGGTGGCAATATATTATTAAATATATACAACTATAGCTACTGTTTGGGATGAGATTATTTTGGTCCCTTTTTGGTATGTTTTTGTGTTTTCATTTGTGGAATGTCAACTTCGTCTTGATTTATGCCAAGAAACGTCAGAATATGTTGTTGGGTGAAATTCAATGCCACTACTCTCTGGTCTTTCAAATATTTGTCTTGGTATACAATATCTCATCAATTAACTTTATTATCTTCTGATATTAGGTGAGTTGCAACCCTTGATGCCCTTTTGTTTTTATTGTTGCTCAGATCTTCACATTAAGTTGTCCTTTTTGAAATGTTTTAGATATTTTCTGTTCATTTTTCCCTATCCTTGCCCTTCTCCGATTTTGTCCAACCCGTGGAAATTTATGATTTAAACTGTACCTGCAGTCTGTATATTTTTGTTCATCATTTGTGATGAACATGGATGTTGTAATTCCGTCGACATATGTTTTTTTGATCGATAAAGTAGTTTCTATTAAAATAGCCTGAAGGTCAAAAAACTATACAAGAAGAGTCTGTATGTACAGGTTACATACCCACTATAATATAGAACAGATTAGCTAGAGTGTCCCATCTCAGCCACCATATGCAATCAAAATCTGTAAAATTAACCCCCCCCCCCAAAACTCTGTAAAGTTAGATATCCACAAAAATAGTAGATGTAAAGTATTTTCTATCAATTTATAAGTTTCCTTTTCCTGATCTTTGAAGATCCTCTGATTTCTTTCACACCAAACCGTCCACAAAATTGCTGCCGGGCATAAATTCCATATTCTATTCTTGCTGAACCCAATCTACCTTGAATCTTTTAATGAAAGAGACCCAAATCCTCCTTGTAACCTCACAATGGAGAAGTAGATGGGAAATTTTTTCCTAGAAACCGTGTATGTCATTTCAAATCTTTTTAATACCTAGAAACCGTGTAGATTTTTTTCAAATTGCATTTTAAGATGATTCGCATTTGCATAAGAAACTTGGGGCTTAACAAATTTTGAAAATTATTGTGGATTGTACTATCTCAATATGTCGATGAGTACACCCTACCAACCCTGTATAAATTATCTCTTAAACCTCTTTTTCATCTACCATTTTCTTTTTCTTTTTCACTAGAAAGGGAAGTGAAACATCCCTCTTTTTATGGTGTTGTTCTCTTTGGTAAATATATATGTGAAATTCTATGAACCATGGTATAAAATACAGAAAAAGAGGAGCTGAAGTTTTTTGGAAATGCATAAATGCTGGAAAGAAAATTCACGAAACATAAGGAATGTATTGAAACTTCAAACAAACTTAAATAGGTTGCAGAGAGCAAAATTCCAGAAACATAGGGAATGTATTGAAACTTTAAATGAACTTAAATTAGGGTGCAGAGAGCTGGTGGATATTTTTAGAGTAAAAACATTCACCGACCCTTTTTTTAAGGAGGGGATCTGATGGATATTTGTGCTTGAGGGATGGAAATGGGTGATTGTTTGGGTTGATGTTCTCAGTTTATATTTCATTTGTCCTCTGGCTTGAAATAGTTCTATTGGATGGATTTTGTGGCCTTTTTCTTGGTATCAGAGCACAATTGTTTCCTTTGTAAGCCTTGTTTTACATGGTTCAATATTCCAGTTCACTATACTAGATCAGATAGGGCCTGTATGGTATGGTACCAGCTGGTTCAGGTCCTTACAGCCGAACCAGACCGGTATTTTCTTTCAGGGTTTTTTCATAACATGGAAAAGAAGACAAAAGGAGGTATGCATCCTCTCTCTGTCTTCTTTCCCCCTCTATTTCTTGTGTTCTCTCTATCTCTCTTTCTCACCCCTCTCTCTTCTCTCCCCCTCTTAGTCTCTCCCTCCTTTCTTTCTCACTCATTCTCTTGTGGCCTGTTTGTTAGGTTTTATATATATATATATATAGGGAGAAGAATCAACCGATATGTCTGGCATGTACTGGTTTGCACCTATTTGGATTTTTATCTCCTTGTAAAAAGGCAATTTTAGTGTCTAGCTGTTACAGTGACCAATTTTTGGAAACAACAATTGAAATAAGGATAAGCACCTAGTTCAGCCGGGTCACAGGTGAAAAATTCTTGAAATATTCGACAGAAAACGTAAGATTGTGGCCTCTAGTAACCAACCTAGTTTTCAGACATTCAGCAGTACCATCAGGATGGTACTTAATGGCATACACCTATGATGCCCTACTATTTTTTTCCCAGGAGGAAGAGTAGTCAGTTCTCATGGATCATTATTGCGGTAGGAAGCCATCTCCTCATCTATAGAATGCTTCCATGCTTACTAAAAAGCCTTGGGAAGAAAATAAGGATAAAACTAATTGGCAATAAATGGGTAATAAGAAAGCAAAGGAAGCGAATTTAACACGATGATACTTAGTACACGAACAAATACCCTTGCGTAGAGCGATAAGGAGACTAAAGGAAGGATCCTTAATAAAAGTATGTGATTGCATGGTAGGCTAAACATTAGAAGAGGGCATTGAAGGTCTTCGACCATAAGATTGAAGTGTTCATTGCTGTTGCTGATCACCAGGTAATGCTGTCACCAATTTTTCTTCCACATTCGTAGAGACCGAGAGAGGAGGTAAAGACAGACTTTTCATCTTGTCTTCTAGAAACTGAGTGTTTAAATCTTGACTAGTAACATCACACTAACATAACATCTATAGTGGGACGGACGATGATGGCAATAACCATTATGAGTTCTAAATATCTCAAGATGATATTTTTTCACGACCTGGGCCCAGAATATGAACAAATGCTATCCCAACCAAAATACAAGGTAAGGTACAGAATAGTGAAAGATTGGGAAAATATATAGAAAAGAGTGATTGATCATTCAGTTTAATAATGCCATTCAGAATCGTGTGGTGTATGCGTGATAAACGATGATGCAGGCAAGTTCAAGTAAATTTCGACTGGTTCTCTTAGCAAGATCCATTTTACTATTGTGTGAGCAGAAGAAATCTGATATATAACTCCTTGCACCCCACAAATGTTTTGCATAGCTTTTCAAGCATATTTGAAAGCATTATCTAAACATAAAATTTTGATAGCTTCCCAAATTTAAGAGAAATTTCTTTGTGAAACAACTAGATAACCGAAAAAGTTTCAAAAGGATATTTTATTAGAAAAAGTTATGTCATTCTCGAATATTCATTGACAACAATTACAAAGCAACAAACTTTTATATCTTGTGGGACCTAGACATCAGCATGCAATCAGAAGTACTCGAACTACGACTATTGACACTTAAAGGAAAAGCCACACAATGATGCTTTCCCAACTGAGAAGCTTCTCACTCAAGACCTGACAATGATTCTTAAGAAAGACCTAGCAACTATTTCTTGATGACCAAGATGACAATGTCATTATGATGCAGAAAAACCTGAGTGTAGTGTGCCAAAATCGACTCTAAGATCTCAATCCATTTAAAGCCCATTTGTATTAATAATCCATGCTAGAGATAGTTGAGTAGCAAGGCAGGCTGTAGTACTTTAGTGAGCTAGAATCGTAGTTGATGGAGAGGACCCCATAGATAGGGAGGACTGATTTTTCTGAATTATGGCTTTGCAGTCATCCTGTGAGAGCACAACTGAATTAGTGATACATTCCAACTGTTGGCTTCTAATTATCTGCTTTAAGCTTAGATTAAGGTACCTTTCTCTCATCAATATCCAAATGATTTTCCCAAGCTGATTTTCCATTTTCATCCCAACACTATTCTTATACTTGATTAGTATTGCAACAATGTTCACACTTCTTGTGTCCATAACCAACACCATTGCCATGACCAACACTAACACCTTGACCATGACCACTAGAAAGACAAGCCACAATCACTAGGGGAATATCCCCTACCAGTGGTAGGCACTAGAGCGGGCTCTCGTTTATGAAAGGGAAGCAGGGACTAAAGCTCTCTGAAGAAGAGAATTAATGTTTTGCAAGGATGGAAGTTCATCACTTGTTAATACATGTCCCCGTATAGGTTGAAAATCTGGATTTAATCTATAGAGGAGTTTATCCATGTTGTAATCTTCAAGTTGCTCCTTTGCAACTAAATATCACTAGATAAAGGCTGATACATATTAGTTTTTTTACCATAGTACTCCGGATTTCTCCCCTTGCTAACACATGAAAGTATTCTTGAACAATTAATACAATGGTTTTAAAATTTTCCAAAATAAAGCAAAATTTCCCCTGAAAATTTTCCCTACCAAAATTTTTCTTGCATAGATATTTTCCCTTAAGTTGAAATTTTTGTATAATTTTTTATGGGAAGTATAGCGAAATAGAGAGATATCTGTGAAATTTTCTTTTCCCAAAGGTGCAAAAGTTTCCATTGAAATCGACATTTTAATACCAAATACCCTTGAATCATTTTTGTTTTTCATGGAGTACATTTCACAAACAGCATGCCAACTTCTTTTGCAATCTCAAGAAACTTCACATTGGCACTCATTGAAGGCTACATGCTATTCCACAACCAAGTAATAACTAAATAGTTATCTTAGAATCAGTTATTATACCTAGGATCAGATCACGAAGTAGATAATTTTCTCCATTGAATTTTATTGTGGCTGTTTGGAGACCACTTGGAACAGCTGGGATATTAACGGGGGCTTTAGATTTGGTCACACCAGCCATTAGACCAAAATAATTCACATAGAATTTTATTTTTGAGGTCACTACAAAAATACACGGAGTCCAAGTAACAATGCACTTTTACAAATAAATCATATATTTACTTATATATATATATATTTATATATATATATATATCATGCTCTAGATTATATAATTTATATAATACCTTTTGACTATGCTTTAATGGCATTCCTGTAAATATTGAGTTTAATTATTAACTTTACCGTATAACTTATTTACAAGTTTGCTATTTGTGTATTTACATCCATATCCCATTGATTTGATGTATCTCGCTTCAAGATTTCCATACATCATACATGTCACCCAATCAAATTCCATCATAATTTAAATCAAGTCATACATATGTCCAACTAGCCCTAAAACATGCT
>JAUPMG010000001.1:16196589-16209052 GCA_031762675.1 Pachysandra terminalis
ATATATAATTGTTTTTTATATAATATCCTACATTACATTATCAAGTGGAATAAAGACACATAAAATGATACGTAAAAATGAGATTTTAGAAAAACCAATTATTTTGAATCTGTGTAGCGAACATCAAAAATATTTTCAGAATTATTTTTTTATTTTTATTTTTCCTTGTATCCTTTTTAAAATTTTTTTTATTATCCTACTATAGTCTAGGTCCCTTACGCATCTATGATTAGTGGTTATTATTATTCCTTGAATCCTAATCAAGTCCAAGTCAATTGCTTGAAAATAGGTGAGACTAAAACATGTGATAAGAAACAAAATAGGCAAAGAGAAGATCACCTGTTCCCAATGAGACCACCCTCCTCAATATTAGTAACATGTAACTATAAAAATTCAATGTTAGCCATGCACTTTATCCATAGACCATGACTTGAATTTATCTTACCAAGCCTTTAATTTATATAGATAATAACCAGTCAAAGATATAATTGCAAAGTCATTACAACGATCCTCATGTAGTAATGTTTGTATTGTGAAAGCCAATATACATAGAAAAACAAACTTGAAAGAATAAATATAAAAGACCAGACAAATATCTTTGAATGACTAAGATAAATTACTTTACTATGAAAACAATCTAAACTCACTAAAATAAAACCCCCCCACCCCCAAAAAAAAAAATAAAATAAAATAATCATAATCATAATAAAATAATAAATAAAATAAAAATAGTTCAATCTTACAACCACATATTAATGGAAAATAAAACTGAAAAGAAGATTATGAAAGAAAAAGAATGTAATGGTGAAAGAGTAATGGGGCAAGTAGTGTTGAAAAATATTATATTAGAAGGTAATAATGTACTAGTTTTAAAGGTAATCAACAATCACATGAAGAATTAAGGTGAAAAAAAAGGAATTGTAGAGGTGAAGCAAAAAAGTGAGAGCATAATAAAGGAAGGAGGATGGGCGAAAACACATACGTTGATGTTAGAGAGTCTGAATGTTGAAAGGAGGAATGGAGAAAAAACAATATCTTGATGTTTGGAATCTGACTGATCTTTCAGAATGGTGTGCCATTTTATAACGACATTTTGGATAAAATCTGCAAATTTCATTCAGCCACTGTCACATATAATGCAATTATTTAGAAAATGTTCTCATTTTTTAGTACTGGTAATTGGGTATTTAGAAATTTTTTGGCACTGAATTGGGTATTTAGAAAGAGTTATATATAAGGTGAGTCACCTCTCTCATCATCGTCTCGCTCTCTCAACCGTTTATGCAAACTCTAGCAACTAATTTAGGGATTCTCGGTGCATATAGAAAGCCTAAATGGTCACAAAAGAAGCGATAACCAGATCCGCCATGGCAAGATGTAGATCATAAGTACCCATTGCCAAGTCCAAGCCCGTTATCGGCATTACCCATTCTTAGGGATACAATCTTCATTATCGCAGTAAAACAACAGTAAAAAAAATAAAATTAAACAAATACTGTCCTCGAAGGATGAATGGGCCTATGATGGTGTATAAGAACTTTTCCTGGATTCAACTGAGAGCTGAAAATGAAGACCCTCAACCCCATGTTTTGATTTCTCAAGCATATACCAAATATGAAAGTTGTTAATATAAATAAAATTAACACAAACCAACTTAACCATGTTCACTTTTCCTTCAAAAAATGAAATTTATCCTTCCAATTATTTCATTACAATCGTTAAATATAATATTAAAAAAATAAAATAAAATCAATCAAAAAAAAAATTATTTCATTACAATCAAAGGAGTGCGAAAAAAATCAAAGATCAAAAGAATGACACTAAGATAATAAAAATCTACATGGATTATATTTTAATTTGTAACTTGATTAGGTACATGAAGTCAACACATGGATATTGTTAATGTAAGCAGGCATAAGACTATTTTGTTGTTAGAATGATCTTGCATATATATACAAATATAAAGCATATGAACAAAGAGAACACATCATCCACCCTTACGTTGTAAGCAAACAATTAACCAATTGATTTTGTTTTAACATAGACATGTAGAAAGCATACACCTTAGCTGAGACATATAAACAAACAGTTGGGATGTGAACGAAAAGGCAAATGGAAAAATCATGAATGAGAAGTCAAACCAACCTTCTTGCCAAGTTAAATCAAAAGATAGATCTTGAGAAAGATCGTAAAAGAGAAGTCCAGATGTCGATGATGGTCGTCAAGGGTCCAATTATTAGCATCGACTGGTTCTGCAGACCATCACCATTTCTATTGTGAGAGGAGGCATCCAATGTGCAAGCCATCACCATGAGAATGGCTGGGGCGAGAGAGAAACCTTGATAAAACCCCTTCTCTGTTTATGACAATTTTGCTGATATGGCAACATCTGTTGTGAATCTTGTGATGGCTTAAACAATGAATCAGAGGATCAATGCAAGATATGTTTCTTGATGATTTATAAAAGGTAAGTACTAAACGTGTTCTAATGAAAGATTTACTTTTAAATATAACTCCTCAAAACATGTTCTAATGCATTAAAAACAAA
The DNA here is from genome assembly GCA_031762675.1 of Pachysandra terminalis. NCBI lineage: Eukaryota > Viridiplantae > Streptophyta > Magnoliopsida > Buxales > Buxaceae > Pachysandra > Pachysandra terminalis. The sequence goes on from JAUPMG010000001.1 coordinate 16,199,138, forward strand.
AATTAAAGAGTAATTAATTTTAAGGTTGGTAAAATTGTAACACGTGTATGTTATTGTGTCACTAAATAATTAAATTAAATAAGTATTATTGATAGTGTTACACCCGTGTAAACTGAAAGGTACCTGTGGTATAAAAATGAGCACTGGAAAATGTACACGTGTCGCACTCAGTGACCTCCCAAAATTAAATAAGTGGCATTGGATCTTACATTTTTAAGTCTTTTTTATTATAAAAAATTTAAAATTCTAAGAATTGAAGATTTAGGGAGGGAGGGATTTTAGGAATGAAGGGGAGATTTTAGGAATTGATTCTATTCAATATTAATTAAGGGATGTTATCTAAGAATTGAGGATTGAAGGAGGGAAGCCTTTTTAGGAATGAAGGAAAGATTTTAGGAATTGGTTCTATTTAATACTAATTAAGAAATGTTTTCTAATTTATAAAATATTTTAACAAATATTGTATATATGAGGTGGTAATAATTTATTGGTTTTCTACTTTATAAAATATTTTAACAAATATTGTAATAATTTGTTGGTTTTCACGCCTCCACCCTTCCCAATATGTTTGTTATATATTATAAAGATTTGGGTTGTCTTTGTCATCTCAATTTGAACCAATAGTTGAGCTGGGTTTAAACAGACCAGCCTCCTCGCCAAGTTGATATTCCGTCTAGTTTTTAAAACATTGCTTTTTATGTTCGAGTTTTCAAAGCATTGCTTTCGGTACTTATATTCCTTAAAACATACTTAGCATCTAGCAATGCCTATTAATTTTGGATATGATTTTAAAAATCAATTTTACTAGTTAAAACTCCTATGAATTGATTCCGACTAAATTCTAAAGTAGATTTTAGACCATCGGATGTTTATCAAAAAACTCAACTTCATTAGTACGGTTAATAATTTGTGTCATTTTATTTGATTTTCACTGAAATGTTTCCTTTTATAAGTGCAGCTTATGAAAATTCAGTGCACTTACGAGAAAAATCAAATGCTCATGATGCATGATTACAAATGTGGCTTTCCCAACAGCACCCCTAAGATAACATTACTTAACTTGTGAAAAGTACTTCCAATGTATGATTATCAAATGTAGTATTCCCAATAGTAACATCTAAGGTAATGTAGTTTATTTCTTTTCCACACGTCATCCTATCATTGCTTTTTGTATGTGGAGTATTAGAATGCAAAGATGTACCAAAATAACTAGTGATGCAATGTAAATATTAAATTTGCATCTACAAACTTGATAATTGGAATAAAAACACCTTTAAGCTATATCATAGGTCGGTTCTCAAGTTAATTGGGTTTGATATTCTAATGTTGACCCAAGGACACAAACACACATCTATTGGCTTCAATCGTCAATTTTATTTACTATCAGTAATCACTCTTCCCTCTCCTTGCACCTGATTGTGGATATTGATTTCAATTGTAATTTAATATTAATAGATATTGATGTTGCGTTAACACATAGGTAAGGAGTATCAAACACGATAACTCCCAAAAATGTTGACACTAGCACACATATGTGCATGTGAATTGGCTGTGTTTTGGAGTGGGTTTTCATTCTTCTGAAGTTTTTGGGGATTGATTCCTCCCTCTTGTCTAATTTCACTCATTTATGATGTATATATGTATATATGGAGAGTTGCTTTCGAAAGATAATCAAGTCATAAAAAATCAGCACAAAATGAACAGTATAATGTGCCCTTCAACATCATAAATTGTCGAACAATTGTGAAAGTGACAGTTCGATAGTGGTCGAACAATAAGAAATCTATTTTCTTGTTGTATGTTGCCTCAATCAGAAAACGCTTGTGCTTTGGCATGTGACTGAAAATTTTTATTATCTCCAGCCACGCATCAAACAATGTATTGGATGGACTAAACATGTTTGATGGAACTGATAGTCAGTACTTCCACTCTGGACCGCGTGGTTATCATTGGATGTGGGATTCCCGCCTTTTCAACTATGGAAGCTGGGAAGTATGTACTTTCGTTCAGAGTTTCAACTCATTTATATGTACAATTATATATATATATATATATGCGCGATGTCCTATGGTTGTAATTGATTAATTCCTTATGTTTTTTAGGTGCTAAGGTTTCTTCTTTCAAATGCAAGATGGTGGCTAGAAGAATACAAGTTTGATGGGTTCCGATTCGATGGTGTGACTTCAATGATGTACACTCACCATGGATTGCAGGTAATGAGGAGATCAACTTCCTATGGGACATGTTCCTGCATTCCTCTTGGTGAAATTCCATAAACATGGTTTATCTGTGAAAGATTCACAAAATCATTAAATGATGTGTCCACCAAAAGCACAGGCTATATAATAGGTTTATGCATATGATGAAGTGTGATACACAAGCATTGCTATCCGAAGGCTTTCCAATTTTCTTGTTAGTTATTGCATTTCTTTTATTTGCGTGGTCCCTACAAACATTTCTGATTGGAGTTTTTTTGAATCATTATCCCTGGACCTCAATAGATTTCATGGTTCTGAGTAACCACCAATTAACTGCACTAACATGGTGTGTTATGATTTCTGTTTGCATCCTCATGGCTATCTGTTTCTTAATTTTGGGCTTGATTCTATTAGTGACATACAATCTCTTATTTGGATATGTCTGTCCTTGGCATGTTTTAAATATAATATTTATGGGTAAACCTAGTTCTTGGGAAGTTTGCAATATCAAATTGTCAGAGCATGCATTGAAATGTAAATATGCAACGAGTGCTTCTTGATTATAAATGCTTTATAAAGGTAGGTTTACTTTTAAAAATTCACAAACCCAGTGAATAATAACTTGTTCTTTAATGTTTATATATGCACATATGTATTATGTCTACACTCACAGGTAGATACACACACACATGCATGCACACATTTAAAGGCTCACTTTCTCCATGGTTCTAAATTTTTCCATAATGTTTTGCAATTCCCACTTTTGACCTGCTTGACTGAAATTTTGATGGAGATATATTTCTTAACGTATCATCGAAATCTTTGAAATTTTGGTGAAAGTCGGTCATCAATTTGGATATTTTAGAAAGTTTCTGAATTTAATAATTTTGATTGTCTAAATAATCAAAATATGTAAGAAAACTAGATGTGTGTTTATACACACACACACACACACACACACACACACATATATATAAACTCTGAAGTTTGAAGTTTGAATAATAGTTCGGAAATTTCAATTAGATAACCAGATTTTCCAAAATTTCATTTCAATCGAAAGCTCCGAAATGATCAAAATTTCGCTTTTTTAAAAATCCTCCAGGTTGTCTCCTTTTGCAAATCCTTTATACACTGATGCAAATACTGTCATAGAAAGAGCTCTCCACTGTGACATTATGCTTATTGTAACTTTTACTTCTTCATTGTTTCAATTGTTGGTCCTTGTTATTATTTTAATTGAATATTTCTTTCTTTGTTTCTGTCTTTTTTTACAGCTTTATTTGTCATTTGTTTCCACGTTTGGTGAGTGTATGATTTTAATTCATGTCAGCCTGGAACGCTTATTGTATAAGCAACTGTATCATTAACGTCCATGCATATTGCATTTTTTCTTCTTCCATTTTTGCTTTTTATTTTGACTCATTGTTAATCTTACTCTTTTTGTCATTAGTAACTTCTATGTTATTGTTTTAGTTAGAGTGATGCGACCCACCCCCAAACGAAAGGTAATTCCTTTTCGGAGTGGCCAGTCTCTTCTCCATCTTATCGATGACCGGGTTCCAAAATTGAGCCTCCCTACGGTTCCCATTCACAGAGAGGCCCAAGTATTTCATAGGCCACTCCCCCCTACTGCACCCCAAGAACCTCGCTCCCTCCTGGCTAAAATCCTTATCCACATTGATACCAATTAAGCTATTTTTTTTCTAAATTCACTTTTAGACCAGACATCATCTCAAACAATCTAGCAATGCACTTGGTCCTATTCTGATTCGAAGCTTATAAGAAGATCAAAGTATCATCAGCGAATAGCAAATGTGACACCTCGACCTTGTCCATTCCAACTTTAAACCCATGAATTTTACCGATGACCCCGACCCTATCGGACAAGCGACTCAATACATCACTGACTAAGATGAAGAGAAAAGGGGATAGGGGGCCACCCTGTCTAAGCCCCCTAGATGAGGGAAAGAAGCCAGAGATCCCACCATTGAGACTAACCAAAAATTGCACATGTAGTGATTTGAAATTTAATTAAATATTAATATGATTTAGAGTAATTAAATATTTAACATAATGCTTAATCTTGTGTGTGTATATATATATATATATATATATATAGTAAATAATATTAGTATGAATGATGATGTATAAATAGTATATATATTTTAACATGTGTAAATGTGTATCTAAATGCGTATATATAGTTAGGTAAGTAACTAATGATACTTAATATTGATTAATTGACTTTTAAACTTAATTAAGTGGTTAAGCAAGAAGATGTGCACATTTGATTGGTGAGAATGTATGGCTAACCTAGAGGTAGGATACAACTTAACATAGGGATATAAAGATCATTATATCAATGGCATACCTGTAAATAAACCTTAAAGCAAAATCAAAGTTTTAAGTTAATAATTTCAGGAATGCCATTCAATGGTAGTCAAAAGGAGATGAATTTTAGAGGCGACACGTGGCGAGAGAAGTGATAGTAATGGGACAAATGTCCCATTAGGATAAAGTTTATACTAACCTAGATTAACTAAGTTTAAAATAGGATAATTAAGATAAACTTAATTAGTAATTAAGTTAACAATTAGTAAAGATTTAAGACTAAGTATTTAATTAGTAAAGAAAAAACAAATAAATGCATAAGGTTGTATTAGATAAATAATAAGTAATCTACTAATCTGTTGGGACTGAACATTGGGTGGAAGAAGAAGAAGAAGAAGAAGAAGAAGAAAGGAAGAAAACTGGTTACAAGTAAGTAATAACCATGAAGGTTTTTTGTATTTATCTCCATGATTTCAGAGATTTCATATACCCTGTATGAGATTTCAGAAAAATATTTACTTGTGTAGCAACTGATATCTATAAAATTGATGCTATTTTAGTTATTTTAGATTTAGTTTCAAGTATAATAGATTTTACTTGTTCCGTAATGCATATGTTAAGTTTTAGGTAGGTATTTGTATTTAATTACTACTTAAATCAAATGTTGAATATGCTGTAAAAGCTTCCTTTAATACTCCCAAATCAGTACTTAGAATCCTTAGAAAATCATCCAATTAAATCAAAAATCATATGCTTTTAATATGTTGTAAAACCATAGTCGTCGGCAAACCGAACCCTGCAGAAATTTTGGAGTCAACATGTTTTCTCAACCATACTAAGTCACATCCTTCCGTTAGTGTTTAACCTATATCTCTTTCTACAATTGACTATTAAACATGTAATTTAAGTAGTAATTAAATACAAATACCTACCTAAAACTTAACATATGCATTAGGGAACAAGTAAAATCTATTATACTTGAAACTAAATCTAAAATAACTAAACTAGCATCAATTTTATAGATATCAGTTGCTACACAAGTAAATATTTTTCTGAAATCTCATACAGGGTATATGAAATCTCTGAAATCATGGAGATAAATACAAAAAACCTTCATGGTTATTACTTACTTGTAACCAGTTTTCTTCCTTTCTTCTTCTTCTTCTTCTTCTTCTTCTTCCAATGTTCAGTCCCAACAGATTAGTAGATTACTTATTATTTATCTAATACAACCTTATACACTTATTTGATTTTTTTTACTAATTAAATACTTAGTCTTAAATCTTTACTAATTGCTAACTTAATTAATAATTAAGTTTATCTTAATTAACCTATTTTAAACTTAGTTAATCTAAGTTAGTATAAACTTTATCCTAATGAGAAATTTGTCCCATTACTATCACTTCTCTCGCCACGTGTCGCCTCTAAAATACATCTCCTTTTGACTACCATTGAATGGCATTCCTGAAATTATTAACTTATAACTTTGACTTTGATTTCAGGTTTATTTACATGTATGCCATTGATATAATGACCTCTATATCCCTATGTTAAGGTGTATCTACCTCTAGGTTAGCCATACATTCTCACCAATCAAATGTGCACATCTTCTTGCTTAACCACTTAATTAAGTTTAAAAGTCAATTAATCAATATTAAGTATCATTAGTTACTTACCTAACTATATATACGCATTTAGATACACATTTACACATGTTAAAATATATATACTATTTATACATCATCATTCATATATATTAAGATTAAGCATTATGTTAAATATTTAATTACTCTAAATCATAATTAATATTTAATTAAATTTCAGATCACTACAACATCACTGACTACTGTGAACAACAAATGGGATAAAGGATCCCCTATCCAAGCCCTCTCTAAGCAATGCAACGATCTCTCATCGAACCGTTCAGGATAAAGGACACATTCCCAACACATGCTTTCATCCACATACACCACCTAGAACTGAATGCTTTTTAGAAGGTAAAACTAAATCTATAAAATATAACTCCACTGATCATAAACCTTTTGCATATCTAATTTACAAACAAGTCCAGGCTCTCCAAATCTCCTCTCCTGCACAAACTCGTTGGTAATTTACATTTTATCAATATTTTATTTCCCTTGTATGAAGACACTTTAGTATTGAGATACCACATGATTCAACACCACTTGAGTCTGATAGAAAGCACCTTAGCTATGATTTAATATAGACTAGTGATCAAGCTAATGGGTCTAAAATCTTTATCTCTTCTTTAAAACCAGTCTTCTAACGTCATGGCCCATCACAATTCACAATCATATGCCATTTGCCTATACTGATACTATAAATCCTAGTTCTGCTTCGTTTTCCTGTTTTTTTTTTTGGCAAGACATATTAGTTTCTGCTACACATCAAATATTGCAATATTGCAAAATAACTGAATGAGACAAAACAACAACAGATAGGTATCGTATAATTTGAAGTTAAAAATAAATACTTGAGCCTTACCAGCACCAGTAGCACCTGAACATGGAACAGCAGCATCGACAATGGCAACTGAAAGATCAGAACCCAGTAGTAATTGCCTCGCGATAGTCAAACCGATAATTCCCGCACCGACGACAACAACGTCGAAGGAATACGATTCAACTGTCGGATCTGAAGAAGAACAACGAACGGATTCGAACTTATTTTTTCTGATGTTGTTTGTTAATGGCAACGATAAGGAGGAAATCTTAGGAAATATACGGTTGTAAACCCTAGATTCCAATGAAAAACCGGACAGCAAGGATCTCGGAGTAGGAAATCTAGGGTTAGGATTTGGGGATAATATTGAAATTGCCGCCATTTTCCTTCTGTTTCTCTGTAATGGTAGTATCAGTATAGGCGAATGGCATTTTGTTCAGAAACTTGTAACAAAACTATTCATTTTTAAGATAAAATATCACGTTTTTATATTTTTTACCGTTTTCCATTATTTTCTCTCCGTCCATGAACAAGAAATCATACTTGAGAGAGAGAGACATATCTCTTCTAGCGAAAGTGTCGTGCAACTGACACTAAAGATATCATAACATATAATTTTTAAATATATTCTTATATTTCAAGATGATTTATTAAATCAACAATTCTAATTACGAATTGATTATAGTTCTGCTAAACCTATTTTACAAAAAGATGTTAAGAAAATTGTCTCTAAACAAATTTTTGCAGGTTGGCAGGCTCAACTCCCTAATTTTGATTTTACAATTGATTACATCAACGGTGAATCTAATTCTCTTCTTGATTTTCTCACTCATGAGTTTTTGCAGGGTTCATCATGAGCAGGCCATACCCTGCCCAAGGAGGAAATTCCTCCCGAGAAAAAGGAAAACAAAAAATGTCTGTCCATGTCCAAAATTCTAATGAATTTCATTATGAGATGCATTGTCCATCTCTGTCTCAATCAAGAGATCTTTTGACTAATCCCCAGTCAAAAACTACTTTAGAAACCCTGGCTACTCCTGTACCAGAATTCTTTCCCAAGAGTAATCTTACTCAGTTAATTTTACATCTCAATAAAGGAGATGGTCACTGGGCTAATGAGCCGTGTGAATTAATGTCCCCGATATCATAATGATATTAATTTCTCTAGTTCTGCTGGTAGAGCCCGTGAGGCTTACGAGTCTATCCTCATTACCACGGGTAGTTGTGAAATCAGTCACACAAAAGCAATAAGAATAATTTCATTATTGCTTATAGCAATTCATTGTCAAGAAAATCATTTCTCACTCTAAATGGGGCTTTAATCCGAATTCAATTAAACGGATTACAAGTACTAATATTACCTTTAATTACTGGGATTATAGCTCAACTTGGACTAATGCATTCTATTATCAAAATCCAACGCATAAGTACACCTGGTTCTTCAAGTTGTGTCCCCAGTCAATAAAGACTGATTATCCAAATTGGATATTTACTTGTGGCAATATTTTGGTCCCAATATGGATATTTTGCCCCCTACAATTCCTCAATCTACCTTTGTGAAATTTTCACAATTTCATCCTTAATTAAGAGGCAATTCATCAGCCCCACTGAGCTATGATCCTTTATTATTTTATTCCGAACTCGGAATTCCCTGGATCTAGAAATGGGATATTGCTTTCCAACATGATAATTTACGCTTACCAATTTTGGTCCGTACCTTTGCCTATCGATGGTGGGCAGGTTTTCCAATAAAGGAAACTTTGGATAATATCCAAAAATTAATTGACCACTACGAAACAAAAATTATCCGTCTTCCTTCCAGTGAATCTTCACTTTCCTCAAATCCATTTGAGTTAATTAAAACTCAATTAAAAAGGGAATTTACTTTAATCTCTAATTATGAGTTAATGTTAAAATGTATGGAATTCATGAAAGACAAATTTGTGCCTTCCTTTTCTTTCCCTCCTACATCTTTACATGGTGATGTTGCTTCCATGACCTCTCATGGAGACAATCAATTCTCTGCTGTCTGTAGTCAATTTGCTCAAGATCCGAATGAGGATCCTGATGATCTTCTCACAGGTGATGACGTGGACTGTAGTGATCCCACCACTCTGGCATCCTTCTGGGATACTCTCATGCAGCCAAAGAATTGTTAATAATGCAACCACTGTAGCAAATCACTGTAGCAGTAGCATTGTTCAAATCCGAACTGTACAAATTCACTGTACAAAATCAGCCCTTACTGTTCATCGAATCGGCCTTGCACTATTCATCAATCTGGTCCAACAATCCAGCCCATTGACCAGGCCTTTTATTGTTACTCCACATGGTCTAATTCATGGCCCATTATCGGTTACTTGTTTTACCGAAACTGTGCGGACTTCAAATTTTATTTTCATATCCGCCATCTATAAATTGTATCTTGGGGCTCATTTGCTTCTGACTTGTAAATTTTCCCTTCGGCTCTGCAATCAAGGCGATTCCCGGCGAACCATCCTCCGGCAACCCGTCTTCTGGCACTGGCCGTCTCCGGTCATCTTCTCCAGCTCTGACAACCCGTCCTCCGGCTAACCGTCCTCCGGTACCGGCCATCTTCTCCGGCTCTAGCCAATAGGGGACTATTCTCCTTTGTAAGTACTATTTACTTTTACTGTTTGTATATACAAATAGTATCGTACTGTGTGTATTTACTGTTTGTATTGTATAATAGTAACCGTATATCCCTGCTGAAAAATGCAGTGAAATAAAATAACAGTTTTCTATATACGATCCTCTTTTACTTGGCTCTGGTAAAAGAGGATCGTATATATAAAACTGTTATTTTATTTCACTGTATTTTTCAACAGGGATATACGGTTACTTTTATACAATACAAACAGTATATATACACAGTACGATACTATTTGTACATACAAACAGT
>JAUPMG010000001.1:16209152-16229954 GCA_031762675.1 Pachysandra terminalis
CCATGATTTTTACAGGCGTATCCAGCGTATCCGTGTCGATACTCGATACGTATCCGTTTTCGAGCCGACCGATACGCCACCTCGATACGATATTTTGAACCATGTTAATGGGTAAGACATCAATTTGATACCAACTAGTTACATCCTTTGCTATCTCTAGAAACAAGATTTAACACCTAAAAATTAATGCTTGAGTAAATAAAAACATGGGAGAAAATAATAAAGTAAAGCATTAACAACAAAATGTAAAATTTGTGCAGAGGATCTTCGAAAGTAATCTGTATGTGCAATGTTTTTTTTCAGTCTTGTTCTCTATGATGATTTTAGTAGCCATCTCATATGGCATGGCTTACGCTTATCACGATTCACGTAGTAAAATTATCCATATATCATTCCTATATTCGATTCAATTTAGTTATACCGAATTACAATTTTGTTTGCATACTTGAATAGAAATTAAATGTGTGCATCTTGGGTGGGAGATTACCGTGGTAAGCGAATGGTTGGTTCTTTATTGTCAAGCCTGAAGATCTAAGCTCATTATTTCTCAACAAGTTGAATGCAAGCCACTTAATTAGAAGTTTAGCACCTGGTGGGAGGGTATCTTGAAAAGTCACATGAGTTTATGCTACCTTAGCCACCATCAGTGAATGTAAAGAGATCATGACCCATACTGTTTTGAATATGTTCCTGTCAAGGTTAAGTGCTTTTCTGACTGTTTGTCTCAAAGAGGAATAAAACATCAAAACATCCACCTAAAGAAAATGAGGACAAAAAGAATGTAGAAGTAGAGGAGGAAAGAACAAATAACTTATAGGATATTTGAAATCATTCTCATGCTCATACTCCCTTGTCCCCCTTTAACCTACAACAAAAGTATCATACACATACAAAAGCATGAACTCAGCAAAGTTGGGCATGGGGGGTGATAGAATCAAGTGTCGCTGATTGAATATACTAAGCTTGATCTTGGCTATTGACTTGTGAACTATTTTGAGCAGTCATCAGGCAAGGGCACCTGATCTGAAGGCATTGCTTATTTCATGATCATGGGCCCACCTCAGGGGTTGATTTTTTTATATGGGGTCCCCTAGGTATGTTATCAGTTTCTCAAAACATTGTGTCATGACCTTTTATGCATCCGCTCACTATGCATAAACTAATATTACTCTTATATAAATTAATTTATTTGTTTATTCATACATACGTGCATGTGTTAGAAAGTGTTTCAGATACAGACTTTTTTTTTCTGCCATGTGATGAGGGATGACAGGGCCAATCCGTACAATCCACTTGACAGTCTACCATCTGGATTAGCCACATGAGTGTCCCCTTGTCCATACAAGTCATGCAGTCTGTGTAATGGACCACTTTCTCTGCAAACAGAATCCATTGAAGAAACAAGGGCTTTTTCCATGTAGAATTGCTCCTTTTGGCTGTTGTTTACACCATGAAAAGAGGTATGATGGTTGACACACGGATGTTTTTGGGCTTTCCATGTTGAAAACATGCCTGTTGTGTTTTTCTGAACCCGTCGCCCCATACAGATAATAAATGTGTGCGCTTCTTTTAGGGGCATAGAGAGTCCTTCAGTCGTTTAATTGTGTTGTATTTGTTTTTATTTACCTGTAGAATTAGCTCATGTAATTTCCATCATGACTCTTTCTTGATGCGTTTACCCTGATTGTTGGGATTTCAGTATGCTATATAAATTTATTTTCCATTTTCTTTCAATTTTGTGAAGTATTTTTTAAGGCTTGCATAAGTGCTAATGACTCCATTGACTGTCAAAACTTTCAACTCGGCAGTTTTGTAGCTTGGAAGCATCTTCTGTTTTCCCTTTCCTGTCAATTAATTTTCTTCATTTCTAATATTTCTTGATTGGCAGCTCCAAACTATTTTTTCTTGATTACTAATATATTTCCTGAATTATACTCAGTGTATGATATCATGCCACAAAATAATTATAGTATTGCTTCTGAACTGGAACAAGGAGATATTTTTCAAGCTCATATTGATTTATAAATTTAGTGGTAATGTTTCCTTTTTCCATAATGCTGCATGTATTTTACTTTTGCCATAACTTGCTACTTTGTGCAGGAAAAAGGATGAAGATTGGAAAATGGGCGATATTGTTCACACGCTTACCAATAGAAGGTGGTTGGAAAAATGTGTTGCATATGCTGAAAGTCATGATCAAGCTCTAGTCGGCGACAAAACTGTTGCATTCTGGTTGATGGACAAGGTTGTTATGCAGCACTGCTGTAATTACTTATATTATATGTATATGTACAGACAAACACACATACATAGATACTTATATATTTTTGTTTGAATATACTAACACAACTAAGAGGATGCAAATGCTGTTCTATTTAGATGCTGGAACTCATATTCTTGATTAGGGCATGACCACCTCTGGTTCATGTATATCCTTTGAGAGATAATGCCTGACCTGTTATTCCATATTGACAGATTCATTTTTTCTCTCCAGTATCCAGTGAGTACTGCTTTATCGATCTTTTCGTAGTAGTATTATTCAATTTATGAAGCCATAAAATTTTTATATTAACCTCTGAAGTTTTCAGAGTATCATACTGTTCATAACTTCCAGTTTAATTTTTAGCAAAAAAACAAAAATCTCTCATGAGTTATTGGAGTGGGCATTTTTTTGTGCAAAATCTTAAAATCTACCCACTTGAATGCATGGACTGTTATTGTAACATATATGGCATTCTAATATCTTACAGCACAAACAGCTGGAACATCACATGAAGCAGTTGAATTGTAATGATGGAATATTGTATCTTATACAAAATTGGAAATAACTGGTCTTGAAAAAAAACAAACTAGAAACTTAAACATGAAGACTACAACAGTGACAAAGGTGCAACAATGGTATTTTTTAACTGGTTTACATCTGAGATGATTCATTCACTTGTATATTGAATGAAACATTATTCTTGATAAGAATGGAAAGCACCAATGCAAAGTTGATTATTTCCATTCTAGGTACGGTGGTGTTAAAATTAACATTGTATAGTAACTCATTGTATTCATCTACATTTAGAAAAGTATGGAAGTTCGAATATTAACCTATGATATTGTATAAATAAATTTCTAAATTGGCATCTATACCACAAAAGTATACTAATTCCATAGCACGTTTATGCACACACTTACCCAATGTACAAAAAAGCACAGAAATTTTGTTCTTTGCTCCCGTCTGCCAAATATTTCTTCTGCCCTCCTGCCCCCCTGCCCCATTCCTATTCCTATATTACTGCTGGTTAGCCCTCGTTATTTGTTGGCTGGATATCGTCTTCCAAACTAAATGTTGCCATAACAGAAAGCTTTCTTCTATGCACTTAGACTACAATTTGACATATAAACTTGGAATTAGAAATTGAGTGCTATATATTTGTGTTCATCGTTGCAATAGTTCCTATAAATGCCTAGCTATTAATTTTCATGTGTTGTATTAGTTTATGCTTTACAATACCAGTTGTAGTGATTAGGGAGTGTCTTCACTGAAAGCTGTTGGTTTCTTAACCATGTTTACTTTTTCTCATGCACTGAGATTGTACTCTGTTGTAGCACCAAAACGTACTTATCTCAATTAGAGAGAGCACTTATATATTAACTAGAGTTGGGGCAAACTGTAAACAGGAAAATAAATAAACCGAAGAGAAATGGGCTTATGGGCCGTTAGGCCCACTCGCCAGTTCTAACACTCCCCCTCAAGTTGGAGCATATATATTGTTCATACCCAGCTTGTTACAAATATATCCAATCGTATTCCCAGTCAATGATTTAGTAAGTACGTCCGCCAGTTGCTTCACGGTTCTCATGTGTTGTAATGATATCTCTCCACCTTGTAGTTTCTCTCTCACAAATGACAATCAACCTCAATATGCTTCGTCCTTTCGTGAAACACAAGATTAGATGCAGTGCGAATAGCTGCTTGGTTATCACACCACAACTTAGACGAACTTAGAGGGGGGTATCCGAGTTCACTAAGGAGCTGTCACAAATAGATAATCTCACTAGTAGCGTGAGCCACAGCCTGATACTCAGATTTTGCGCTAGACTGAGCTATCATTAGTTGTTTCTTGCTCTTCCAAGATACTAGATTCCCTCCTACAAAGATACAATACCCAGTGGTAGACTTATAATCACTAGGAGATCCTGCCCAATCTGCATCTGAGAACCCTTTAATATCCACATGACCTTGGTTGCTATATAATTAACCTCGACTCGGAGTACCCTTAATATACCGAAGGATATTCAATAGCGCATCCCAGTGAGTAACTCGTGGAGCTGCCATAAACTGACTAGTTACACTGACAGAGAATGCAATATCTGGACGAGTAACAGCAAGATAGTTCAGCTTTCCATCCAGATGTCTATACCTCTCAGGATCAGCAAATAACTCTCCATCCTCTAGAGACAATTTTACTCCAGGAACCATCGGAACATCAGACGGTTTGGCATCGATCATCCCTGTTTCACGCAACAAGTCCAAATCATATTTTCTCTGTGACAAAGAAATCCCACGATGACTTCTAGCAACTTCCACACCTAAGAAATATCTCAATGGACCTTGATCCTTGGTCTAAAACTGACTTTGTAAGAATGATTTCAAGGACGATATACCCGTAGTATCACTGCCTGTCACCTGTGATGACAATGTCATCTACATACACCACCGAAAGAATGCTCCCTGCATCAGATTGGCGAAAGAAAACCGAATGATCCTTGGACGTTCTTTGAAGCCCAAACTTCAACACCACCTCTGTCAATCTTCCAAACCACGCCCGAGGTGATTGCTTTAAACCATATAGGGACTTTTTCAGCTTATACACTAGATTAAACTCCCCCTGAGTAACAAAACCAGAGTGTTGCTCCAAATAAACTTCTTCCTGCAAATCACCATTAAGAAACGCATTCTTAACAACAAGCTGATGTAAGGGCCAACCAGAAGACGCTGCAAGAGATATAATACGCCGGACCGAGGCCAACTTCGCAATTGGGGAAAAAAGTGTCTATATAGTCAACACCGTAAGTCTGGGCATACCCCTTCGCAACTAATCGAGCTTTAAGATGAGCAACAGACCCATCCGGTTCATCTTCACCACATACACCCATTTACATCCAATAGATATCTTGCCAGGAGGCAAGGCCACTAAATCCCATGTCTGATTCGTCTCAAGAGCTGTCATCTCATCTAACATGGCCGCTCGCCAACCGAGAGAAGACAAGGCCTCAAATAAAGACCTAGGGACCGAGACAACATCCAATGTAGAAATAAATGCTTGTAGAGTCGGAGATAAGCCTGCATATGAAACTGTGGCTGAAATAGGATACCTGGCACAGTCACGGTGACCCTTCCGAAGAGCAATAGGTACATCAAGATCGGCCAGTGGATCAAACAACGAGTCCGATACAGTAGAGGACGGCTTAGGAGCAACTTCGGGAGAGGAACCAAAAATCCTGCGTTACCCACGAACATATGTCTGAACCGGAGAATTAAAATGCATGACAGGCATACTTGGAGGAGCTCGGATGAGATCATACAAGAGAAACTCATCAAGATGAGACAGCTCTGACACACTAGACGACGACGAAGGAGAGGAGAAAGGGAAAGACTCACGAAACACGACATCAAATGACACTAGATACCGTCCCAACTTCAGTAGAATAGTACCTATTGCTCTTTTGGGTACGAGAATAACGAAGGAAAATACACTTTAATGATTTAGAATCCAGTTTGGTTACTTGGGGTCTAATATCCCAACAATAACACGTACATCCAAACACCCTAACGGGAAGAGAATGTAAGGGCTAATTTGGATGCAGAACACGATGAGGGATCCCTCCCTGAAGAACAGATGAAGGCATCTGATTGATCAAGTATGTTGTTGTAAGAACATCATCACCCCAGAACACTTTGGGCACCTGCATATGGAACATAAGGGCTTGTGCTACTTCCATAAGGTGGTGATTCTTACGTTCCGCCACACCATTCTGTTGGGGGGTATCCGGACATGATGACTGGTGAATAATGCCCTGAGTGGTCATGAAAGAGACAAGAGGACCAGACAAATACTCACGAGCATTATCACTACGTAGTACACGAATTGGGACAGAAAACCGAGTACGTATTTCAGCATAAAAGGCACAAAAAATAGATAATAATTCCAAACGCTGCTTCATTAAATAAATCCAAGTGACTCTAGAATAGTCATCTACAAAGGTTACAAAATAATGGTAACCAGTTTTTGACAAGACAGGACATGGACCCCAAATATCGGAATGGACCAACTCAAATGGAGCACATGCTTGTTTATTTGGACTCGATACATATGACCTACGATGATGCTTCGCAAACTAGCACGAATCACAAAATAATTCTGGTAACAATACCAGGGACGGACATAGACTCTTCAAACTCGGAAGTGCAGGATGGCCAAGTTGACAGTGAAGTTCCAAAGGGGTGGGAGACAAGCTGGAACATGCTACAGAATTTGGTCCCTCTGCAGATATGTATGCAGAGGAGGACGATCTGGTCTGAGCCACAGTCGCAGACGTGGAAGACTGATTGGCCAGTAACCGAGAATACTCCTCGGCTATGAGATGGATACTCCCGTCATCGGGAGGCGCCGACACCCCTGTAGAAGTGTCCTAGACAGATCCGGAAACCATATGAGCAGACCGAGGAGTAGGAGGCTTGCCATGTCATTTCCATCATTTGTCACGCGTGTGACCAACTCCATCACAGTGAAAGCATATAATCCTCCCATCGAGTCCACGACCCCCACGCCCTCCTCGTCCTCCTGACGGGACTTGACCGGCCAAGCAAGCGCAATCACTCGTCTCTATAGTACTAGAGGCCGAACGGACGGAGCGAAGCACCCGAGAATAAACCTCAGTTAGTGAAGACTCACGACTAGCAAGAATCTAGGTTCTAGCGGGGTCAAAGTCAGATCTCAACCCACTCAGAAAAGCCATGACTGCTAACTGTTCTCGCTAGTGTCTCATCTGGTTCACATCTGCAGTCAATGGCATCAATACATTCAGCTCTTCGTATGCCCTCTTAAATGCCTCAAAGTAATCACTAACCGGGATATCACCTTGCTCCGACCGGAAGAAGGAAAGAAATACATCATAAAGACGATTCAGATCGTCTTTGCCCGAGTACAGGACCATAAGATATTCCCATAATTCCTTAACTGTATCACAATGGGTTACCAAGACAAATACCTTGGGGTCCATAGATATAATCAAATGATTATACAGTCTAGCATCATCAGGAAACCAGATTTTTGTACCTGCTGGATCTATTCTTGGATCAAGAGTTACCCATAAGATGCTCCTCCATCCATGCTATGAATAGCAAATAAAATAATTTTGCGCCAATGCTGAAAATTGTTCCCATCTAAGTGTTAATCGGTAAGACGCATAGATGACGACACAATCTAAAAAGTAACCGGTTTTGGTTCAGCCGGATTTTGTTCGGAAGTACTCACACAACCCAAAAAAAAAACAGCAACATAAAATCTCACCAAAAAGGAGAAAGCCGGGGGGAATTTACACCCCTCCACGCACCAATCACGATCAACAGCCACCCTTCCGATAGGCGAAAAAATCTTCTTCAACAAGAAACCTCTTCACACCTTCAAAATCAGGCTTTCATGGGGAAAATCAATCAAACTCAGTAAACCAAACTCAGATCGGACCATGTGAAGCCTTAAAATAGTCAATCCATCAAAGCAAAACTACTAGAAAAAGGTAGCGCAATCACTACCTCACTTCTATGGGGAACCCGAGAGGTAGCGTGAGATTGCTACCTCTTGGCTGGTGCAGGCGAGATCAGCAGAAAAATAAAAGCCAGAAAAAAAAGAAGAAAGGAAGAAGAGTTGTCGTGAACAGTACTCGTGAACAGTACCCGTGAACAGTATCAAGCCTTGTGCTTTGATACCATATTGGAGCACCAAAACGTACTCATCTCAATTAGAGTTAGCACTTATATATTAACTAGAGTTAGGGCAAACTGTAAACAGGAAAATAAATAAACCAAAGAGAGATAGGCTTATGGGCCGTTAGACCCACTCGCTTGTTCTAACATGCCCCTTGGCTTCCTTTATTACTAATGGATTTGTAGAGTAGCTTTCCTCATTCTATCTTTTTAGTTACAGTTATTTGACCATTCAGCCAGTACTTACCCTTTTCAAGTTTTGGGTATCCATGTTGTGTGGTTTCGCTACTATCTCTATCTATCTTTGATTTTCCCCTTACAGCAAAACAGTCAAATCATGTAATTTGATGCTCTATAAAGGTGTCTACTGCATATATCAACTTATCAAGTTGTTATTCGGTGTCTTCAATTTCTCTTATTTTTCAGCCTTTCTGCGAAATGTCCTTGTTTGTTGAAATACTGAAGCACTTTTTATCTAGAATCAATTCTCAAAATTCTCCTGCAATTACCATCCAGAGATGCAAGTGGATAGGCTTGGTGATGGGACTTTTATCCTTGAAAATTTTTTTTCTCCCCACCTGCTCCACAGTTTTTATTTGTCAAGCACCCTGCTTGTTCAAAACCATCTGCTATGAAGGAAAATAAGTAGTGTTCTTTTATTATGATGTTAGTGGAAAATTGTGAGTAAAAGGCAGTCATAGACCTCATGGCCTTCTGCACAATTTTTTGAAGTTCGAATCTTTTGCATTATTCAGTTTTTTTTTTTTTTCCTTTTCCTTTTTCAGGATATGTATGATTTCATGGCTTTGGATACACCATCGACTCCTCTCATAGATCGTGGGATAGCATTACACAAAATGATCAGACTGATCACAATGGGTTTAGGTGGAGAAGGATATCTCAATTTCATGGGAAATGAATTTGGGCATCCAGGTAATGGTACAAATTGATTGGTTTAATACTATTTTCAATTTCTGGGTCCTGTCACTGTCAAGCTTCACTGTATTGATTTTTCTTTATTTGTTGGCCTCTAATCACTGTTTCTGTCTCTTCTGTTTAACAGAATGGATAGATTTCCCAAGGGGCGATCAACGTCTTCCTGATGGGAGAGTAATCCCTGGAAATAATTCCAGTTATGATAAATGCCGACGGAGATTTGATCTGGTAAGTTTTAAGGCTTAGATTTGATTGTGAATTCCATGTGGGTTAACAGTGATGAAGAGAGAGCATGCTGGTATCCTAGTGAACTGGTTTATTCATATCCTAACTCATAAGTAACTGTATTATCATAACCAATGCAAAGCAAGCATACTTAAGAAAGTTATAGAATCCATGTCAATGTATGACCAGATCCTACAATTCTGAATACAAATCTAAATCCAATAATGGAATATAATGAGGGAAGGAAGCAATTTTATTTGGGAGTTACATTAGAGACATTGATGTTTGCAAGCTTGCTGGGTTGGAAATTGGCATTCTGAATGGTGATTTTTTCAGCCATTAGAGTGAAGATTGCTTCTGATCTAGGTTGTCAAAGTTCTGATTTCTGGATGAGAGGAAGTTATGAAGGTTCATTCATCGTCAGGATCTTTCGCTATAGATCAGAAATACACGAGTGCTGCCTACTTCATGCCAATACATCGAGAAGCTGTCATCCATATGGACAGCCTCTTCTAGTGGTTCATGACAATTATGGGCTTATGATATCCATATTTAATTCCCTGTGGGTTTGGGTTCAAGTTATACTTCATAATTAGAATTGATAAAATTATGGCCCGAGGTTTCTTGCATCCTAAAGAACTGAGAAAAATCAATATTCCAGGGTATTAGAATTTGAATTTTTAAAATTACTATGATTTTGCATTTCCAGAGTGTTGAACCACTTGATATACATTGTTGTGCCCTTCTCTAACAGCTTGAGCTATTAGCGTAACTGGTGTTTAACACGGTATCAGAGTGGGAGATCAAGTGATCGAATCCCGGGGTGTATGTTTCTGTGTTTGCCTTGGTTCCCTATATTCTCCCACGGATTTATTTGTTCCCGTTCGGAGCCCAAACGTGCGGGAGGGTGTTGAACCACTTGATATACATTGTTGTGCCCTTCTCTAACAGCTTGAGCTTTTAGAGTAACTGATGTTTAACACAAAGAAATTGGGGAATTTCTCATAGTTACCCATCTCATTGAAATAAACCTCAGGGACTTGAAGAAATTGCAGTAAAGGTTTCAAAAGTTGTTTATGTAATAATGATATATGTAAGTGTACTTTATAAAATTATAAGCCGTCCTAAATTTTGGCAATAGTGTTGCAGATATTCGATTAATTGATCATTACATATTCAATGAAAAATATTATAAAGATATTACAAAATCCCTTTCTTTTCTTTTCTTTTTTTTTTTATATTTTTCTTATTTAAATTCTCTAGAGATATCAAGAACTCTACGAATTTTCCATCTAATTCTTGAATCCAAAAGAAAACAGACAACAAATCATGGTTCATTATCAACGCCCAATCTTCTTATTTAGATTTTTGTTACATTGTTTTCTTAGTTTGCATAAAATGTTGCCTATTCAACCTTGTAAACCATGCATGACTACTTCAAATTATTTACTTAATTTGTAGGACTATTCGATGCTATAAATCATGCAATTGTTGGAATATTGGTAGTATCTTAAATTCCTTTTCATGAGTAACTTCGCTTGATAAAATGTTTATATTAATTAAAACTGATTTTTTTATTTTTTTTATTTATTTAATTTTTTTTGTTGCTTAGTCTACAGATGCATCTTTTTAATACAAAAAATGCTAAAACAAAATAACGCCTTGCACTTGCAGTCCTGCAAAAAGACAAATAAATAAATAAATACAGGTGCCTGTACAAATAACTAAGAGACAATGTTTTGTGGTTTTTTGGTGGGGTTGCAAAGTGCTATGTGTTGCTTCTTACCATCTATTTAATGTTAGATTTGAAATTTCTGTATTTTTCATAACTTTTCAACATATCTTCCTGACAAATGTGAAATATTATGCCAAAACCTATTTCCCCATGTGATAATCCATTTTGCTCAAATCTCCGTTGAAACCACTTGAGAGTCTTGCAATTGATGGATGCAGTTATTTTAAGATTAGGAGAATATTAATTCCCATATTGTTTTTATTCAGTGTAGTTTGTGTGTATCATGTGTGGCATATCATTCATACATATAAGACTAACGTAACTCTATTTGGGGTCAACACATTCTTCTACCTCGTGTACCATCGCATGGTATCATAAGAAAGACCTTAATAGTTTTCTCTCTAATATTCTCTTTTCTTCCTTTTCTTCATTGTTCCCACCTCTTCCTCTAGTCTTCCACAAACTCTAGACCTCCATATTATCGCTCACTTTCCCCAGATTATCATTTCCCCCACATTTCCCTTTTTTCCCTCATGGATAAGGCACTTGATTTCTAGTTTTATGTATCTTTTAGTTTGACTTACATTCGCTTTTATTTTGGCTTAGTTACATACAGCATTTTTTTACAGTTTACAAACCCGACAGCATGTAAGCTAACCCCCTTCAAGTAATGACTTTTAATGTGTAGGCAGTTGTTTTGAATTTTGTTGATGTATGCTAAGTAGACATGTTTAAAGTTTGGGGCAAAAAAGCCATCAAAAAACCATGGTTTCCCCACATTTCCCCATGGTTTCCCCAAATTTCCCCTCGGTTTCCCCAAATTTTCCCTCGATTTCCCCTTTTTCCCCCCATGTCGCTGACATTTCCCCAAAATTTCGCCAGTGGCACCTGGCGACATGCCAGGCGACACTGACACCGCGAACCTTGGAAATGAAGATGAAAGTGCATGCCATATCATGTATATGCTATGTTACACGTACTCTTCTATTCACCCCATAGTATACCTGTTTCGATACAACAGGACATGAGTACGGGTACGAGATCCTATCGAATCCTTCACAAAGGTGTCCAGTATTTTCTTTAACAGATGTTTCCCCCATTCTAAATTGATGCCTCATGTATCTTCATTACGTACTGAACTATCAAGTTTTAAATGTGCAGAAACTATGTATGAGTTTAACCTAAATAAGTTCATTGTATAAAGTATACTAGTGGATGCCTTGTGCAATGCACCGGTTTGTGATAAAGGTTTTTGGGATTAAGCTCCGCATTCAAAATTCCATAAGAAAATACTTTATGGGGAAAATTAGTTGTATGGTAAACCAAGTCAAGTAATAAGTAATTCCCAACGGAACTTTACCATTTGGAGAATGAAATCAATCACATAGATAAGTTTGAAATATTAATTATCATTATATGGAAACCATTTTAATTAATTTTATGCCACTAAAGCTTCTCAGTACCCTTTATTTTATGATTATGAGCCAATCGATGGTGTTAATTTTACTAATTTATGCCAAACTGAACTCATGGTTTAAAATATCGTATCGAAGTAGCGTATTGCTCTGCCAAAAAAAGGATACATATCGGATATGCATGGATACACTGCCAAAATCATGGATACGGTGGATACACAAGCAAAATGGTGGATACATAAAAAAAGACTCGCTTACATGCAAAGATAAGCTAAAAATATGATAAATTGACATGTTTTGAACATGATACACCCACATATATAGTACATATATTAACGTGGAAACCAACCGTTTCGCACTAAGGCGCATGAAAACTATCAAAAACCCTCAATAAGTGTGAAGGAAGTCATAATATATCAAATAAATTAATAAAACATCAAATAAATATTCAAATCTCATGGAATGGTGTATATATATATATTAAGTAAATTATAAATTCATAATATTTTTCATAGAATAATATTTTATTTTTAAGATACAAAATATATGATCAATCGACTATAAAACCTAATCTAGGATAACATTGTGTACTTTTATTTAAAAAAAAAATTTAGAAACTATTGAATCATGTATTTAGAAAAATTGAATTATTTTATATCCAAACATTATTTTTTCAAACATTATGATTAATCTATTAAGCTGAAACATCTGCCTTAGGTTCATCTTATGAACAAATTTTATGTCAAAACAATATTGTTTCATAGTTTTTTTTAAATGGAATTTATTATTTTTCTAAAACTCTCTAAGAACATTGTGTATTTCTTGAAAAATAGGCAGCTATATCTTTGGAAACCATAGATCCATGTAATAAGATTCCAAAACGTGCTTTAGCCATAAAGAGTATGATTTAGAATGAAAAATAGCTCTTAGAACGCATACCTCAAAAAACAATGTGAGAAGAGGAAAAGTGTTTTTAAGCTCCAAATAGATGTTGATCAACTACGAAGATTTTAAGAGAAATTGGATGTACTTCAGTGGGGTTTTGTTTTTGGGTTAAGGGTAGAAGGAGTCGAACAAAGGAGTGAATGTTGAATCAAGAGTATTGGTCGACATGTTGTAACATATTGGCTGGACTGACCGATATAGTACATGTATCGACCGATACCGTGTAGAAACTAACTTATCCTAAATTGCATCTATGTATCGTGTTGACAGAGTGGATACAAGATATATATCGACCCTATCGACGGATAAGATAAGATATTTTAAACCATGACTGAACTTTGGGTTTAGGTTTTACCAACCTGCCAACCCATTAAGTACCTGCTTGAGTGGTCTTTAATAAATTTATAATATTTTTTAAAATTATTTTATTATTTATAGGAATTTTTAAACTGACTCATAAGTTAAAAAATACCAATTTTTCTTTTTTGAAAGAAATCATAGAGTTGGCAGTTTCTGAACTGATCTACCAACGCACCCAAACCCGACCCGATTATATGGATTCAGGTTGACCTGTTTATTTGGGTTTGGTTTAGGTTTTACCGACCCGCATGAACAAGGGCCAACCCGAACCCAATCCACCAACTCATTGAGCACCCGTTTAAATTGTCATTAATAGATTTAAAATTATTTTATTATTTTTTGATATTTTTAAACTTATTTATAATTTAAAAATACCTATTTGATATTTTTTGAAAAGAAATCATGTTCAATAATTATTTTTATAATATCTATTAAAATTTAGTATATTAAATGAGGTTATATTTTATCCTAATTTAAAATTAAAATTTAATGAATAATAAATAACTAATTAAAAAATAAAAGGGTTAGGCAGGTTGATCACATTTATTAACGGGATGGGTTCGGTTCCACAATTTCTCAACTCGTTAATAACGGGTTGATCCCGACCCAACCCGTTCAAGCTCAAAGCCGTTTACATCCCGCCGGGCCCGTTTCCAACTCTAAGAAATCATGTTCAATAAATATTTTTATAATATTTATTAAAATTTAATATAATAAATCAGGAAAATTAAAATTCAAAAAATAATTAATTAATTAAAAAATAAACATGTTAGGCGGGATCAAGCTGTTGTTAACGGGTTGGGTTAGGTTCCACGATTTCCCAACCTGTTTGTAAATGGGTTGAACCCGACCCAACCGGTTTACAAGCCGTTTAATATCCCTAAAATCACTCCTAATTATTAGTGAGTAGAGTTATTTTGGGAAAGTGAAAGAGTTATTTGAAATGGTTTTAAGGTAATTAATTTCTAGAGATATTTTAAGAAACCTTAAAAGTTGTGAGTAGGATTTGTTAATATTCCTAAAATCACTCTTGATTATTATTTTTATTTTGTAGATGTTAGTCATTTTAGGAAAGTGAAGAGAGATTTTATTAGTGAGCCATTTTAGGAAAGGGGTGGGAGATTTGAAATGATTTTAAGCTAATCAATTTCTAGAGATATTTTAAGAAAACTTTAAGGTTAGTGAATAGGATTTGTTAATATCCCTAAAATCACTCTTGATTATTATTTTTATTTTGTAGAGAGTGTCAAGAGTGGTTTTAGGAAAAGGAAGAGATATTTTAGGTGATTTGGTTCTTTCTATATTTGGGATCCACTTGCCAACTAATAATTTGGTATAAATAATTCTTAAATATTAATATTTTAGTAACTCTTGATTGGCTGAAAGCTTCTTAATTCAACTTTTTACCATAAAAATTCTAAGAATTGAGGATTTAAGGAGGGAAGGCCTAGGAGGCCTCCACCTTCCCACTAAGATTGTTATATATTATAAAGATGAGCCGAGTCCCTATGTTCAATGATATAAGGATTAGACAAGTCGGACACTTGGGCACAAGCCACACAACCGACCCATGTTCTATGAGATAAGGATTAGACAAGTCGGACACTTAGGCACAACCGCCCCTAAGTCCATGTAACATAGTGTATATGATGGATTAACCTGCATTTCAATAAGGATTCAATCAGTTTAAGTATTTAATAACCTAAAAGTTTTGGGAAAACCTTTTTTGGGGAGTTTTAAAACTAGATATGTTTCCTTAGGTCTTGGATTAAGTATATATGTTAGATGGATGACAAATCTATTTATTTGCCAAAATATTTAAATTATTTAATGTTTTATAATTAAACATATATTATAAAGTTACAGATTTTAATTTGATGAAATTTTAGTTCTTATACAACTGGTGACCTATCTTGTCTACCTTTTACCAAATGGGAATTGGCATATTCTTAAGAAAAATAGTCAAAATAGGAAACAAATCTCAAACATATTTTTTATGTTCACTTAATTATTGCTTGTTTGTTACTATTGAGGATTGGCCAGGGCAGCCCAAGATGGAAGGTGGGAACTAACTTGGCATTGGTTGGCAGTTTAGTTAGCTTAATGTGTGTAGTTGTAAGTTATGCCCGGTCAAAGTTATAACCACAATTAACATCTCCAATATAGATCATGACTACCAGTCACATTGTTAAACTGTTTTTTCATGTATTTGTGACTGTGGAAATATACCATAATATCAATATTTAAAAGCTTGGATTCTACACAATTATGACTGTGGAAATATACCAATGGCTCTTTCCCAGTACCACCACAATACATGGAAACTAAAGCTGTAGATCCAAAGAAGGTGAAGCGCCATAGGCTTCGTTCCCAATACGAATTGTTGTATGTGGGATCGCATTGATCACCTTCTTATAAGTTGGATAATGCATCATTGTTTGCATTAGTTCTGGCACACATTATTGACCAAACCACATCTAGAGATGTATGGAATGCTCTGAAGCATTCTCATGCCTCATTCTCTCATGCTTGCATTTTACATGTCAAGCAACATTCCGTCACTATTTAAAAGGAGTCTCTTTCATCCTTGGATTTCTTGTAACGAAAAAAGGCTATTTTGATAATTAGTCAGTGTTCAATAGCTTGTTTCTATCAGCGATCCTGTTGTTACACCCAGTCTAGTCTCGGTTTCAATTTCGAATTCATCATCACTACTTTTATCAATAGAGTTCTTCCCTCCACTTTCAATGAACTGTATGCACTTTGCTTCCATCATGAGTCACGTATTTCATTACAGGCCTTCATGGCGCTTGGAAGACCAGCACTGCCATTGTTACTTAGTCTAAACATGGACAAGGTGCAACTCCTACTTTGGTCATGCCCTTAAACAAGGTGCTCATATTGACAACCAATATAAACCACCTGGTTTTACTCAAGAGTTTTAAGTGCTACCAGTACCAGCCGATAGAGGCTGGTTTTTATTGCTAGGGCAAGTTTAAAAACATTTCATAACACCAAGTATTTGTGATGCAGATTTAATGGATTTACAGAAGAAAACAACTAACAGAAAAGATGGGTAAAGAGTGAAGACCGTAGATTAAAGGAGAACTGAAAATAGTTGGCTCTAGGCAAGACCCAAAAGAACCTCAGATCTGCTATCCCTGATATTTTGTAGAGTAAAGAAAGAAGCTGATTAGTACAACTCAATAAGTAGTATTTTTATCTCTAGTACTACTGTTGCCCTAAGTAATGAAAAAGACAGATATACCCCCACCTTAAAGCACTCAAGTGACCTACACATGACTCTTCAAAAAAAACTAGGATCCTAAGCAGGTCTATAATAAAAGTTAAATCAGTAAAAAAGAAACTTAATGTCACTAGTTCCTTATATGCTCCTGCATCAATTGGCTAATCCGTAATACTATTGGACCAGAGTGGCTGTACAACCATTGGTCTAACATGGTACCAGTATGAACCAGTCAATTTCTGTAGAAAAATATATATAATGAGAGAAACTCAAATGAATAGGGATTTAGCTTTTTTTCAAAGGCTTGCCTCTGAATCTTTTGGGAAAAAAAAACAGTTGAAACAAAGAGAAGAGGAGAGAGAGAGACAGAGAGAGAGAGAGAGAGAGAGAAGAAAGTGGATGAGAGAGAGAAACTCACTTGTCATAGCATTCATTTCTCCTTTTGTTCTTATTCATTTTTTTTCCCTTCCTGTTTCACCTTTTCATCTTCTTTCTCAGTTTCTTCCTCTTTCTTCTTCTTTCTACATTGAGAAGTGAGGGTGAGAAAATTGCAAATCCGTTGGGTTCCTGTTTTAGTTTAAATTGTTAGAAAGAAAAAAACATTAAATCAGTTAATAATTAAAATATTTCCACAGCCCAATGCTTTTTTTTTTCATTGAAGCAAGCTGTTTGGTCCAGTCCTACCTGAATTGTATCGCCCTGGACCGTCGCTACCGATTCTTTCCGGTTCCCAAATCCGGTACTTAAAACCTTGGTTGTACTTCCAGTCATGGTGCTGCCCCTCATTCTCATTCCAGTATACTTGGAAATGCTCCCCTACAGCTGAGAGAATTTTCCGGTCTCTCATATGTCAGATCTGCAAACAAGCTGGTCATAATTCACTTTGTCGTTACCAAAGATTCAATTAGGCGCCACATTCCTTTATTCCCATGAACCTTGCTCCTGTTTCTTTGGATCCCATCCTGACTCCAACTCTGCTCATCACATGAGATATCAAATAGAGCCAGCCTTGTCAACCGGTTCGAATATCATTGCAATGGTCTTATTCTTATCGATAATGGAGCAGGTTTGGTATTCATCAAATTAGTAGCATGCATGTTAACACTGGAAATTTCAATAATTCATTCAAATAATATTTGCCATGTCCCTTCAATCCAAAAGAATATCGTATCTGTTACCAAGTTTACCAAAGACAAATCTGTTTTTCATTTTCACTTCTAGTGGTTTTTTTTTTTTTTCCTTATAAGGGATCGTCAAATTGGGATGGAACTGCTAAAAGGACCAAAGAGATAGGATCTTTACCCCATTCAAGTCTGTGCGGATATGAGTTTGGATTCTAGAACTTTAACCTTCATGTTTTGCATGCTTAGACAGCCATCTATGGAAATGTCTGGCACATGCGGTTGGATCACCAAAACCATCGTGTTTTACATAGTGTAGTTTAGACTGAATGCATTGTTTCTAATGGATTTTTTAGGTAACTTTCGTTTGTTTTAATTGTATTACTGGCAAACATACCAAGCTGCCCTTGGCAAAGCTAGGCCTTTAGCTGAGGCAGTCGCCTAGGCGACAAGTTCTGGAGCAATTCGTTTTACATGAGTTCTAAGTACTCTAGAGTAAGTTGAAAAACATATGCAACATTTCTTTGTGATATGTTTCCCACTAACATGGCTAAATGGGATGATTAATAAAAAACAATACGTGAGGAACTTAGGATTAGATGAATTCCAATTAAAAATCAGGTGAAGGAATTATAAATCCTGATTTGATGAAATCATTCAGCAGTCAGCAAGTAAGGAAGGTATGAGGTTCAGGTACTTGTAAAAATAACAAGAGAGATTGAAATTAGTGAAAAGGAAGGTATGAGGTTTAGAAACTGATAAAAAATGAAAAAAAAATAGATTGTGGATTGTGGACAAGAAGGAGAAAAAGAGAGAAAGAGGAGGTTAGAGAGTAATTGTAAACAAAAAAGATCGACTATAGAAAGGGAGGAGAAGGTGAGAAGTGGCTTCCTGTAAAAATTTAAAAACAAATGCCTAGAACTCCAAGTAGTAGTGATCGGCATCTGGACCATGAAGAGAGAGAGAGAGAGAGAGAGAGAGAGAGAGAGAGAGAGAGTCACTTGGTTGGCTGGGCACGTGCTCCATCTAATAGAATGAAGGAGATTGAAATTAGTGAAAACGAAGGTATAAGGTTCAGGTAATGAAAACAAACAAAAAAAAAAGACAGTCAAAAAATAGATTGTGGATTGTGGACAATAGAGAGAATAAAGAGAGAGAGAGAGGAAGTTAGAGAGTAATTGTAAAAAGAACAAAAAAGAAAAACATCAACTTTAGAGAGTGAGAAGAAGGTGAAAAGTGCCTTCCTCTAAAATTTAAAAAAAAATACCAAGAACTCCAAGCACTAGTGATCGACATTTGGACCATGAAGAGAGTGAGAGAGAGAGAGAGAGAGAGAGAGAGAGAGAGAGAGAGAGAGACTTTCCTGGTTGGCTGGGCACGTGCTCCTTCTAATAGAATGAAGCCTTAATGGGCTTTCATACACACGAAAAATTGGTTTAGTTAATTGTTGTTAGTTAGAAATAAGTTATTGTAATTTTTTACTGATAACTTAATACATTACTACTATAAATAAGAGAAAAGTGAGAGAAGAATAATATTAAAATTAATCTTGGCTTACATAAGGTGGGGTTTTATACTCAAAGGATAAAACAAACTATTACTATAATACCCTTTCTTAATCCCGTAAATTATGAATAATCCCTTATATCTAACACTCCCCTTCAAGCTGGAGCAAAGATATCAATCATGCCCGGCTTGTGAAGTGAAGTCCTAAGGAGAGAAGGTCCCATAGGTTTTATGAGAACATCTGCAGTCTGTTCAGATGATGGCACAAACTTGGAAAATATAACACCTGATCTAACTTTCTCCCGAATGAAATGAATATCAATCTCAATATGTTTAGTTTTCTCATGCATAACTGAATCAAAAGCTAGCATAATCACAGACTTGTTATCACAATACAGTGTCGAAGGTAATCGAGCTGGAAAACCTAGTTCCCCGAGAATGGAGTGAAGCCATATGATCTCACAAGTGCC
This sequence comes from Pachysandra terminalis, assembly GCA_031762675.1. NCBI lineage: Eukaryota > Viridiplantae > Streptophyta > Magnoliopsida > Buxales > Buxaceae > Pachysandra > Pachysandra terminalis. The sequence goes on from JAUPMG010000001.1 coordinate 16,229,091, forward strand.
TTGGACCATAGCCCTATATTCAGCCTCTGCAGAGGATCGAGAAACCATTGACTGCTTCTTACTTTTCCAAGAAAGAAGTTGGTTTCCAGAACAAATCCCAGAGGTAGATCTCCTATCGGTTTTGGACCCAGCATAGTCCGCATCAGTGAAACATGAGATATCACGTGAAATGTTCGAGTCGTAGAACAGACCAAGACCCAGACAAGACTTAAGGTATCTCAAAATGTGGTAGACTGCATCCGTATAAGCGGTCCAGGGAGCATGCATAAACTGACTCACCAAACTAACAACAAATGCTAAATCCGCCCGGGTATTGGTTAAGTAGATGAGCCTCCCAACCAATCGCTGATAAGCACATGGATCAGGCAAAAGATCACCAGACTCGGCTGACAGCTTGATATTTGGATCCATAAGAGCAGATGTGGGTCTACATCCTGTCATCCCAGTACCAGTCAATAGATCTAAGGCATACTTTCGTTGAGAGAGGGAAATTCCATACTTAGATTGTGTAACCTCTATACCCAGAAAATACTTCAAACCCCCCAAATCTTTGATGTCAAAGGCAGAGCTGAGATCCCTCTTAACTTGGGCAATGCCCAAATCATCATCTTCAGTTAAGATAATATCATCATATGATCATTATGGCATCTCAAAAAACCTAGGTTGAGAATCACATCACTAAATCGGGCAAACCAAGCTTTGGGAGATTGTTTCAAACCATACAACGACTTCTTCAATCGACGAACCATGCCAGGATACTCCCCCTCAGCCCGAAAACCTGGAGGACGATCCATATAAATAGTCTCATCCAAATCCCTATTTAAGAAAGCATTCTTAACATCCATCTGATGCAAGGACCAAGAA
>JAUPMG010000001.1:16236348-16250357 GCA_031762675.1 Pachysandra terminalis
TTAACTTGAACATGTGTCCAGCTGTAGATGTGACTCAAAGCAGATTTCTTTCTAAACTAATTAGAAACCAAATCTGTAAATTAGAATGCACTTGGATCTTTGGCTTGGGTTTGGAACATGAATATTATTGCCACGAAATGCCAATAACAGTTATAGAGTATCTTCTGATTTATCTTCTAATTTCAACTTGAATTCTGAATTTGAATATATTTTGAAATAACATTGCCAAGAATGCCAATCAACATAATTCCATGAATTAACGTTGCCAAGAATGACAATCAACACGAATCCCAATACCATACTTAACAAGTTTAATTTAGGGTTTGAAAAAAATATTATTGGATTTATTGCACTCTTTATAGGCTAGTCACGGTTTGATTATTTAACCCTGGTTTTTACCCGATGGATTCCTCATGGAAGTTTACCCGATGTTTAAAATTTGTTTCATTTTGGAGAAAGCCTAGGTTATCTTTCCAAGGAGGTTATGTAATTAAAATGTCTTTTCTGCTTCTCAAGTCAACTTAGAATTTTATTATTAGAATAAAACTAAGATTTCAGCATGTTTATAGGAAATAAATTGATGTTCTTTTAGAGAGTTGTTTATGGAAAGGTTGGCCATCCAAGTACTAACACACATAGTAGTAGTCATTTGTAACAACTCAAGTTGAGATGTGGACTTTAGAATCCAGTACCCCTCTTTTGAGCACAATTGTGTTGTATCTAAACTAAGCTTGGTTTTGAAAATTGTGATCCTTTCTTTTCTCTGTACATGTGAAAGATTCTATGCACTGATGGATTTCTTTTCTCTGTTCTGGGTGCAGTTTATGACATCAGAGCACCAATATATAACAAGGAAAGATGAAGGAGATAGGATCATTATCTTTGAGAGAGGGGACCTGGTCTTCGTTTTCAATTTTCATTGGACGAATAGCTATTCAGATTACCGAATTGGTTGCTTAAAACCAGGAAAGTACAAGGTATATTATCTAACTATCTCATTATTTTCTCTGTTGCATTCCATTTTATGCATGTCTACAGTTCAGCTCCAAACCATCATTCCTTGTCAGCCTTCATTTATTTTATTTTTTTTAACATACCGTTTGTGTTTCATGTTTTGAACTTTAAATTGATGCAGAAAAAATTATACCTCACAAGAAAGATTCAGAGTATGAATTTGGAACAAAAATGATTATTATTGATTAAATAGCAGAATTATTCCTAGAACTTGTATAATAATATAATGTACCACCATGATACAAACAAACATAGAAACCAAGGACAGTAAGCTAGAATAGATTTAAGGAGAGAGTATGAAGATTAAGAAGCAAGGGACAAGCTTTAATGGTTTCACCTAGTCGAGCTCATAATGCTAAAAAAGATTTAAATCGAACAGGATCTTAAAATATATTACACTTTTGTGGACCTAACTCAACTATTTTCTTACTCAAACTATGATTTGAGTCATTAAGGTACTAGTTTCCATTCAAAATGTTACAAACCTTTTAAATTCTATTTAATTGACCTAGTTTGACTTTGATGAATCTAGAAAATCCAACTTTTTGTGAAATTTTAACATAAAAATCAATTAGAGTCCAACTCCAAATTAAATATAGATTATTGCACTTAATGTGACATACATTAGTAAGTTTTATATCATGCTATCTGATCTTGAACACTAACCATTTCTTTTTTAAACTACTTTTTGATCCAGTGCAGGCCTCGTCTGCTTCCTTCATATAGCCATTATTAGGTTATTGATTTACATTACTTGTTGGAGCCTCTGTTAATGTATTATTTCAGATCTGTGATGCCCTCACCCTTCACCTTACTCCCACTATTAGGTCATGGATTTACATTACCCCATACTTTTTGGGACTTCTGTTAAATGCACTATGTCATATCTGTGATGCCCTCACCCTTCACCTTACACACCCATACGCACCATGGCATGATATGGGTATGGATATGGAATGTTGATTTGAATACATATCCAAATAGACACACACTGTTTAAGGACTTCAAACTAGCGGTCCCTATCATAGTGTTTAAACTGGGTATCGGATCGGGGATCGTCCCGATCCGATACCAAGTTGGATTCGCTGATCCAACTCAGGATCGGCCGATCCAAACATGGCCCAATCTTTCTTTTCTTTTCTTTTTTAAATCATAAAAATTTTTAGGGGTGTCGGACGATCCAATATGGATCGTCTGAAACCAAGTCTGGTTGTCTAGATCGGATGATCTGACTTGGTTTCGGACTGAATCAGAGAACTTTAACAATTTTCGGGGTTGGCTTGGGATCGTGACTCGTCCCAAGCCGATCCCGATTTGTATCGGCCAATCCGACTCGGGATCGGTTGATACTTACCACTATGGTCCCTATTGGGAGTGAATTACTGAGAAAATTTTCTGTTTGTTGATTTACAATGAGTCAAATATATAGATTTACAGAGAACTGGTCCCTTGTGTACAGGGATTGATTAGCTATAATTAAGAAACAAATAAGGAAATAACAACTATAGAGAATTTGAAATTTCAATTTTGAATGTTGGGACTTGATTCAGTGAATCCCTCCCAATACTCCCCCTCGAGTTGTTGCGTGGAGATTGAGAACGCTCAACTTGCAAATTAGAGTCTGGAATTGATCTTTGGCCAATGGTGTAGTAAAGATATCCACCAGATGTTGAGATGTATGAGTGTAGGCTGTGTGAATCAAGCTGGACTGAATCTTCTCACAAATCTGATGACAATAAAATTCAGTATGCTTGGTACACTCATGAAATACGGGATTAGCAGCAATGTGCAGAGAAGCTTTATTGTCACAAAACATAATCATAGCTTGAGGCTGTTTGACATCAAGATCATTAAATAGATACTTCAGCCAAGTGAGCTCACAACTACTATGTGCCATTGCACGGTATCCAGCTTCAGCAGAGGACTGTGAATCTGTATTATGTTTCTTGGATCTCCAAGAGAGTGGTTCCCAAGAAGTGTACAGTAATGAGTGATTGATCGACTAGCCCTGGGACTACTGGCCCAATCAGAATGACAATAATCTTTGAGTTGCAAGGGACTTGAAAAAGATAGAAGAAGTACCTGTCCAGGTATGCCTTCGAGGTATAACTGATGTAGAAGAGGATTCTGCTACCGACGGAGGAAGAACGGGATGAGTTTGAATGTTGATAGAGTGTAAATCACAGAAAGGAAAAATATGTTCATAAAAGATAACATCACGACTGGTAAAGATGGTTTTAGATTCGATGTCATAAATACGATATCCTTTTTGAGAAAATGGATAACCAACAAAAGTACCAGGTCATGAGCGGGGCTGCATACTTTTGGTTAATATTGTTTGTATTATAAGCATAACATAGGCAACCGAAAACGCGCAAATTTTGTAAAAGAGGTTTATTACCAAGAAGAATTTGATGTGGTAATTTTCCAGATAAAATAGGAGTAGGAATTTTGAAGATGATATGGGTAGCAGACAAAATACACGCCCCAAGAATTGAAGAGGAAGATGAGCTAAAAAATGCAATGCTCGAGCAACCATAGTGTTTAAACTCGGTATCGAATCGAGGATCGTCCCGGTCCGATACCGAGTTGGATCAGCGATCCAACTCTGGATCTGCCGATCCAAAACATAGATCGGAATTTTAAAAAAAAAAATAGAAAAATCAGAAAATTTTGAAAAATCAGAATAAGAAGAGAAAGGAAGTGAAAATGCTTCATAATTCCCTTGTATCAGTTCCTTCAACAGAGATTCCCTTGTTATATTGATGTCAGCCCTACAAAAACAAAAAAAAACTTTCTAAGCCTGATCAGCAAAGAAAAAATTAAGAAATCGACAAGTCTCTCTCTCTCTCTCTCTGGAAACTTCTCCCAAGAGGCTCATTTTTCTTTTCTTTTTTATTTAAAGATGTGGATCACACTCTCTTTCTCTGGAAATTTCAAGCGAGCTCTTTTTTTTTTTTCTAAAGACGTAGACTGGACGATCCAGTTTGGATCGTCCGGTCTGACTCACCGATTCCGTGACGGAGCGGGCCGATTCATCACAGACTCGATCCGAGTTAATGAGATTTCAATTTTTTTTAGGATCGGTCAGGGATCGCAGCTTGTCCCTGGCCGATCCCGAGTTGGACGGGCCGATCCTTTACACTATGTGAGCAAACCTCGAGGAGATGCCAGTGTTTGCATTCAACTACACCATTTTTTGGGGGGTACCAACACATTTTGATGAACAATACCTTTGGTAGAAAAGAAAATCTCCAACTCCTTGTCAAAGAATTCTTTGCCATTATCAGTTAGAATTTGCTTTATTTGATGATTAAATTGGGTTTGAACCATGGCAAAAAACCATTTTCAAATAAGATTTGAGATGCATTAGTTAAACCAAGATACATCGACAACAGTCAAAAAATAATGTGCACCTGATAAAGAAGCAGTTTCAAATCCTCCAAATATCACAATGATTCAATTCAAATGGTGATGTGGTAGAAATGGAACTAGATGGAAATGGTAGATGAGATTTTTCTGCCAATGGAAAAACATAACAATCACCACTATTAAGTCGAGAAATAGAAGGAAAGGACTTGGACAAAACGTGCAGCCGGTAAGATGAAGGATGACCAAGGCGCCAGTGCCTAGGGTCGAAACCATGCGGTTGAGCAGACACAGACCTGAGATGACTGAAAAAGATAGAGACCACCACTCTCTTTACCCACTCCAATCGTCATCTTTGTTGACAAGTCCTGAAAAATGCATAAATCAGGGTAGAAAGTAACAGTACAATTGAGTAACTTAGTAACTTGGCTTACTGATATTAAATTTTACTTAAATGATGGAATTCAAAGAACATCATCTAGATGCATGCGAGAGGAAACAGAGGTGGTACTAATGTAAGAAATGGGAACTGAAGTACCATTAGGTAGCTGAACTGGTGGAAGATATGATCCGGAGAATGTGTGGGATAAATGAGAAGGTGAAGAAGAAATGTGATTCGTTGCTCCCGTGTCAATAATCCATGAATTTGGAAAATTAAAAACAGAGGAACAACAAAGATTATCCTGCTAGATTAGATGTTGGCTGTGAACTACCTGCAGTAAGGATAAAAGGTGTTGGTATTGCTCGAGTAATAGGAGACATCCTAGATGAGGATTCGGCAACAACATTGGCAGCCTGCTGAAATTGCCGCGGTATTGATTCACTGGCAGCAACATTGCTAGTTTTCTTTGGAGGATAACCATGTAACTTATAACATTTTTCAATGGTATGACCATTCTTCCCACAATGAGTGCATTTGGGACGACCTCTATACTGTCACATGAATCTGAAGAAAAAAAAAACGATAATTGGATGACAGCTTATTGGAGGCAAAAGTACCTGATGCTTCTGCACTAGCAATAGGTGTAACATGTTGTTCACACTGCTTTTCTTCTTGTAACGGAAGAGAATGTCTTTCCAATGTATGGCAAGGGATCCATTAGTAGAATCCGGCTGCGTATTGCAGCATATCAGTCATTAAGGCCCATTAAGAACTGCATGACATGTTCTTGCTGTTGAAAATCATAGATGCCCTTTAGTGCCCCACAAGAGCATGTTGGTAGGGATGTATCGGATGAAAATGCATTCCAAAAACCTTTCAACTTGGTGAAGTAAATAGAAATATACATATTCTCCTGTTGATGAGAAGCAATAGATCTTTTAATTTGAAATATTCTTGAGGCATTTTGTTGAGAAAAAACGATCACGAAGATCCTTCCAAACTTCATGGGCTGTCTCCGGATAAATGACACTTGTAGCAAGACTTGAAGTAATGGAATTAAGTATCCATGATAGAACCATATGATTGCATCTTTCCCACTGTAGAAAAGAAGACGAAGAAGGTTCTGGTTTTGGCAGAGAGCCATCGACAAATATAAGTTTGTTTTTGGCACTAAGAGCCATTGTCATAGCTCGAGACCAGGTGCTGTAATTGTCACCTGTGAGTGGTTGAGAGACTAAAGTCGTCCCAGGATTGTCTGAATAATGAAGAAGTATTGTCAGATCCACTTGGATCAGACTGAAATATATTTCCAGCTCTAGCCATGTGAAGAAACCAGCTGATGAAGAAGATAATCAAATGGATATGATAATGAACGATCGATTTAATGTTGCTTGGATAACATGTTACAAAGAGAATTGTTTTGAGAAAATTTCCTGTATATTGATTTACAATGAGTAGAATGTATAGATTTACGGACATCAGATCCCTTATGTACAGGGATTGATTAGCTATAATTAAGAAACAGATAAAGAAATAACAACTATACAGGATTTGAATTTTGAATTTTGGGACTTGATTCAGTGAATCACTCCCAATAGTCCCTCTGTAAGTACATATTAGCATTCTATATCATCATGTTTCAAGTTCATAATTGCTTTTGTTTTGAATGATACTCCATTTGCTAATGCTTAATTCTTTATGTCTTGTGTACATATTCATTGGATAATTGTAAAAAATGTGTTTTTAAAACCTGATTGCTCATCAACATGGAAAAGGCACCAAATCACTGGTTGAATGTTTTGACCAGTGGGACCACCATTTGAACCGTGATGTTGCAAATATCTTTTTAAATGAAGAGTTAGTGGGGGGATGGAGAAAAAAATAATTACAAAATTATTATGACTTCTTGGAACAAATCCAATACATAAAACTAAAGAATTGGTTATACTCTCTACACGTTTTATTGTAGATATATATACTCAGTTGATTCTTCTCTCGAGACCAGTCCCTAGAAAACCAGAACAGCTCCTGGGTAACATTCACGTACCAAATGAATCAAATTTCTGGTCTGCTCTGGTTTCAAAACAATGTACAAAAGCGGTTGTTAGGGAATATGCTTTTTCAACAAAGCTTCTACCTTTTGAAGCATATTTACGTGTCATAATACAATTTCTGCTTCCGTGCTGGTCTGTCAGACATGATGACAAGAGCAATCTGATCTTTTGAGGCACAATTAACAATTCTTTTCGTCCTCTTAGTAGTTCTCACGTTAACTGAACTCTTTCTCTCCACTGGGCCTCATTCATTTTTAGATAAATCTTATACTAAAATTACTTTTTTTTCCCTTTTCTAGGTTGTCTTGGATTCAGATGCTAAACTGTTTGGCGGCTTCAATAGAATTGATCCCACTGCAGAATATTTCAGCACTGTAAGAAAATTCACTTAGGACCCATCTGTAGACCTAGATTTCTTCTGAAGTTTTTTTAACTCTTAACAGTAACTAAAGCTACTTAAATTCCACTGTGATTCTTATGCAGGAAGGTTGGTATGATGATCGGCCATGCTCCATCCTGGTTTATGCACCTTGTAGAACGGCAGTCGTCTATGCACCTGTGGAGGATTGAATCAAACGAAACCAATACGTTGCCCCATGTGTAAAATAAGTTTTACCCTCTTCTGTTGCACTTCAATGGGATTGAAGAATATGATGTGCTAATTGAGGTAGCAAAGCTTCCCTGGTTTATAGATTTCTATTGCTGGTTGGCAGTTTCAGCATCATCCACAGAATCAAAAGAAAAGATGAATTGGAAGAGAAACGGGCATGTGTTCCCGTTTTGACATGATGCTGAGCACAGAAATACCAAGATATCTGTAAGCCTACTAGGGAATTCTTTCACCTGCCATTTTTTGTAAATCTTTCCTGTTTATTTTTGTGCCAAATAAAACATAGCCTTCATGGTGGATAGCACCAGGACATCCGTCATGTACGGCATGGACCGGATTCTAAGATCATTTAAATAAAATTAAATCATTTAGGGTTGAATCCTTAATACTTTCTGTTGCATCTCAGGGTTTCCTTGACCAGGTTGGTCATTATACAATTATATGAAAGATCAATAGCTATTTCACACCTCTGGGTTCAGATTGAGGACCACACCTAGAAGATTTTTTACTTGAAATAATCCATTCACATGATTCTAGCAACCTAATATTTTTTTGGATTCTTTTGTTTTAGGACCCAAAAATACAATAAGTCTTTTAAGTAATAATATCTCAATTTGTTAGTAGGCCCAGGGTGATCATTTGTCTAATGTGTCTCCTACAGGCAGAAATTTTCTTTTTTATTAGGGCGATTACCATACCCTCCCATGTTTTCCAAAGTTGCTTACAATACCAATACTGGATACTGAAAGTAGCTAGCCTTTTGGTGCTGGGCTATCCCTATTAAGTAGGAAGGTTTATATCTCATCTTTTTTTCAGGATAAATTACAACTTAGGTTTGGTATAATGGCAACAATTATCTCTCAAACCTTGGCCATTACAACCAATACCCAATTATTTATTTGTATCATTTGACTAAAATACTCCTTTATCAATCGTTCTGTTTAAATACGTGAAAAGGGTAAAAAAAAAAATTAATTAATTATTAATTTATCTTATAATTATAAGAGATAGTTGGGATTTGATAAAAAGGAAATATTATTATTAATTTATCTTATAATTATAAGAGAGAGTTGAGGTTTGCATCATTTTTAATATTGCAAAGTTTATTTTTTTTCATATAAGCACTTATTTTGTTCGTAAGATCATTAAACAAGGTATATAAGGGTATTTTAAGTATGTTGCTATAAGCAAAAAAAAAGCAAATATTCTGTTACTTTATTGATGGTTACAAATACAAGAGATTCGTTGTAATATACTTTCAAATTATAGGAGAGGGGTTTGTCATGGCCAAGGTGTAAGGGGTATTTGTTGCCATTATAAACAACCCAGTGAATGTAATTTGCCCATTTTATTATTTGTTTTTCTAAATTTAAATATCAATTTAAATTCCGGTATCAGTATATCTAATAAGATGGGCTCCTACATGATTTCAAGGATCAGATCTGCGGGTCTGGATCGGCCAGGACCGGTCCAATCCCAACCCAAAATACAACTATTGTATCTTGAGGTTTTGGTTCAGACCGGTTCAACCAATACCAATCCAGTGACTAGATCAACCGATCTTCATTTTTTTTTTTAATTTATAAATTATTTTTTTTAATTTATAAATTAAGGATCCAACCGGTATCCAGTATCAGCCTGGATCGGTATACCGACTGATCCCAACCGGTATCACCGATCCAGCACAGGTATCGCCAATCCGGCAACCGGCATCACGGATCCAACCAATCCAAATTTTTTAAAAATATATATATATATATATATAAAGTTCCCGCATTTGGATCGGACCAGAATTCGACCAATCCAGTACCGGATCAGCCCGGACCGATCCAAGATCCCGAGAATAAAAAACCTGTGCTGCTGTATGCCTCGAAAATTGAAATTACCAAAAACAGAATAATCTTCTCTTTCAGGTTTTTCTTTTGCTTCCTACAACACACCTAACTGAAAGGCAAAAGCAAGGAACAATTATCACCAATGATTAGTAAACCAACCACAACCACAAAAAAAAAAAATCAAAGAGAGCATAAAATTTTCACAAGAGATGGAAAACATGATCATCAACTTGTTCTTAATACCACCACAAAATCAACCAAATTATATAAAAAAAAAAAAAAAAACAAAAACAAAAATATTGTTGGGACTAAACTGAGGTACTAATGCTACTGGTCTCAAATGTAGACACACGCGGCATCTCATGCAGGACGCTTGTCGGTGATGAATTGGAGGTTGATGATCTTAGTGCCTCTGCGAGTGGGCCACCCATTGAGGATACTTGGTGGGAGTTCCATCCTGATGCCCAATTCAGCTGCGGCCGCTCCCCTTCAACGTTCCCTTGTTGATGATGATGGTCTGGCTCATCTCCATTGCCTGTTGACAGCTTCAAGGAGAAGTCTGATGATGGATTCTCTGGTATTGAGATGGAGAGGCGGGTGGTTTTAGTCGACAACGGACTGGCATTGTGTCCGATACTGCTGGTCTCTTGCTGTGATCTTGGCCAGTCATCGAAGAAATGTCGTAGGACTCTTCCATCTGAACTGTCCCCGCCGGAGATATTCTCTTTTTGGCTCTCCACCACAAGGCCCCCAATTTTATTTTTACCTTCTGAGGATCTGCAAGAAAGGAACAACATGGTAAGCAAAGGATTAAAATGTGTAGAAAATATACCTGTTTACATTAAGCAAAGACGCCAAGGTTGAAAACAGTAGAACAGTTTAGGCACTTTGAATGGAGGGAGAGGCTAGGACGATTTCTGTAAAACAATAAAGCTCTTTCCTATATTCTCATTGGAGCATTCTATTGTTGATAGTACATAGTAAATCACCACATTCATAGTGTTAAGTACATCAGCCGATCCAATGGGCTCAAGACGAGTCGTAATTCCAAGCCGATCCCAAAAACTGCTAAAGTTCTTGAGTCGATTTCGGATGAGTCAGATCAGACGATACAATATGGGTCAGAACCCTCAAAAAATTTATGATTTAAAAAATAAAAAAAAAAATTAGAGCAATGTTTCGATCGGCCAATCCCGAGTTGGATGGGTGATCCAACTTGATATTGGACCAGGACGATCTCCTATCTCATACCGACAACAATGTATATCAAGTGGTTCGATACCAACAACAATGTATATCAAATGGTTCAACACCCCCTGCATGTGCACATGCGGACTCCACATAGAACAACACATCCGTGGAATACCACAAGGCACCGAGGCAAACACACACCACACCCAAACGGGAACACAACACATCCGTGGAAGAACACACACATATTCCCAGGATTCAACCTCCCGCTCTGATACTACATTAAGAACCACTTAAGCAGTTAAAGAACGGCACAACAATGCATATCAAATGTTTCAACACAAACAATGGTGATTAGATTTATTTAAACTAATGGGTATTGACGGTTTCATTAAGTTCCAAATATCATGTTAGTAAGATTACCGCTGATTGAGATGGAGGAGATCGATTGAAGGTGAGGAGTGCGAAAGGGCAAAAGGAGTCCCACTGGCAACTGTCGTTAACGGCGAAGCAGCAATCGAGGTGGTGGTCCTTAGACCACCACCACCGGCTGCAACTGGTGTGGGGATTTCCACAGGCTTTCTTGAACGGTTTCGTCCTCGGTGCATGTGGCGCTCACAGTACTTCTGGCCAGCTACCACATCCCTTGAGCATCTCCATTTCTTTCCATCAGTTCTCCTGCATCTACCAGGCTCTGGGTCCATCATAGTTCTTCCCCAGTATCCTGATTGCAACACTGAGAAAACAAATTGAAAGTTGAAACTCACATTCACATCAACACCAAATCAAGAGATCAACTACACCAAATAAGAATATGAATAAATTTTGGAAAGATTCTAAAGAACCCCATTTCAGAAACACATCAAAAAAGTGCAGTCAGATAAAAATTGCAGGAGACAGAAAACATAAGCGAGAGACAAATATTTGGGGAGTACACATCAAGAAAAATCTGCTTTGCTAAGACTTGTGATAAAAAGGGGGGCAGGGCATAAACTAGGAAAATGAAGAAGACAAGAAACCCAGATCAGATCAACAAAAGCAAGCTCCATCTACACCTTTATCTATTTACCAAAAAAAAAAATCTACACCTTATCTAATCAGAATTATCAACCATAAAGAGCAAAATAGACGATTAATGAACAGATTGTTAAAGTAAAGAAAATCCCACAGGTAAAAAAAAAATTGTATCTTTGCTGTAATTTAAGCATTCTAATCCAAGAATAGCAAAAGACGCTTTCAAAGAATAACTCATAACTATTTGAATAAGAGAAGGAAAGAAACAAATCGAATGGAAAGGAAAGACTCATATCAGACAAATCCATCATACATCATGTGCATCACCAAGAAGGAAATGGAATGACAATGTTAAAGAAAAACCCAAACTTACTAGCTGGCTGAGAAGGATGATATTGTTGAAGAGGGTGAGGGATGTAACATGAAGGAGTACTAAGGAGGCTTTTCTTGATGGGTTGAAGGAGCTCAGGAGGAACAGCAGCTCCAGCTAACATATGCTTGAAGATCAAAGCTTGCAGTTCAAGCTCCTGCCTCTGAGCCAAGCTGAAGAAACTTCCCACCCCTACAAAAAAAAAAAAAATGCAAAAGAAAATCCAGTAAAGAAAGAAAAGCAAACTTGGGAACCTTTCCATACTTGGAAATGAAGCTTTCTGGCACAGAAACAACTCAGAGATGAGAAAAAGGAAAGAAGAAATCTTACTGGGAAATCTAGTAGATGTTGTTGAATCTGGCAATGCTGACAGGTTGCTGATCCTGCTGTTGGGTTCAGGTACAAACAATGGAAGCGCAGGAGGTGCAGATGGTTGTTGTTGATGGGGTTCAAAGAGGAGTCTTGGTATCTTTGCAGAAGGTGGTTGCTCTGACTCATGCTGGTTTCTCCATTGATTCAAATGGTGGTAGTCCATGGAGAGAGAGAGAGAGAGAGATGGAGCCGGTGGTTTTGGTTTGGTTTTAATAACGTTAGTCTGGTGGAACGAATGTGTGAAGAGAGCCTTTTCAGAGACTTGTGTGGACACTATGTATCTTTTTTTTTTTTTTGGGTCTTAACCACGTGGTGTCCCCACACCCATTTGGGCGTCGGACTATATATCTTTGCAGGAGAGCTTCAGATACCAAACCCTGCTAAGTTTGTTGTTGGCCAGTGGGAGAAGCCTTGGGGATCTGACCAAAAAAAAAAAAAAAAAAGGAAGCCTTGGGGCACTTGAGAGAAGACACTGACAAGACCCTTGAGAGAAAAAATACACTCCGACAACTTAAATAACAGGAGAGAGAGAGAAAAAATTCACTCCGACAACTTAAATAACAGGAGAGAGAGAGAGAGAGAGAGGGTTAGGCTCTCTCTTTCTTTTACTTTGAAAAGAGTACTACGACTTTGATAAAAAAAAAAAAACAGTACTACGACTGTCTGACTGGGGCAAAGAGAGCTAAAAAGTGGGAGAGAGAGCTAAAATGCCTTTGATTTGTAGCTGAAGCTGCTCTATTTTTATCATTTGATAAACCCAAAAACTCAGAAGAATAAAAGGGAGAAGTGGCTTGGCTTTATCAGCTTAGCAAATGTGTTTCCTCTTAAGAAATAAAGAATCTAAGCAGCTTGTATTTTCAGAGTATAGGAGAGCAGTATAAATAAAAATATATAGAAGTTTAAAATGGATACATATACAAGATCTACAATTATAGAGATCAAATGAATGGTGATTGTCAAGAGTTTAGCAAGGATTCTCCAGCTGTAGATCTTTCCTAATCTCAAGCTGTAGATCTTTCTTAATATGACCCCGTAAGATGGCGCTTTCATCGGAAATGCTAATCTTGGACCGTAGAGAGGCAAACCGTTGCTTAGCCAAGGGCTTGGTGAGGAGATTAGCAAGTTGTTCATGAGTTGAAGCATGAGAAACTTCTAGAGAACCATTACCAACCTTATCACGAACAAAATGGTAGTCGATTGTGATGTATTTCATGCGCGAATAAAAGACTGGGTTCCCACATAGATAAGTGGTACCAAGGTTGTCACAAAGTAGAGTAAGAGCTGCAGGAAGTGTGATGCCAAGCTCTGAAAGAATGTTGACAAGCCAGGAGAGTTCGGCAGCAATGGAAGCAATGGACCTATATTCAGCTTCTGTGGATGAACAAGTGACAGTACTTTGCTTCTTGGAACACTAGGAGATTGGGTTGCCTCCAAGGAAGATGATGTATGCAGAGATGGAAGTGGAGACATCTCTATCTCCAGCCCAGTCAGCATTCGAGTAGGCGACGAGTTAGAATGGCTGAGAGCGACGGAGATGGAGACCATAGTGAAGGGTATGCTTGAGGTGCCTAAGAACCCGTTTGGCGGCAGCCCAATGTGTCTGAGTTGGAGCATGCATGTATTGTGTGAGCTTGTTGACTGGGTGGGCAACGTCGGTGTCACGCCCCGAACCCGGTGACCCAGATCCCAAGATGGGACAACACGGATCTCGAGACGCGACCTTCGGGATCTATTTCTAGATCGCGGATCAGCATAACAACCAAGGAATAAGATGAAAATAAAAACTCATTTATTCATC
>JAUPMG010000001.1:16250457-16273369 GCA_031762675.1 Pachysandra terminalis
ATTGCATTGCTCCACCGAGGTAGTTTCACAGGTTGAAAAACCATTTTGGGCTCAGTAGCAGAGGAAATGGATACAAGAAAAGCATGATGAGATGCAGAAAATTTATCAAAAGAAATGAAATGATGCGAAGGGAAATAAGTGCCCAGCCTTAGATGAGGTCGATTGTGAGTGAGTAGGAGCAGCAGCAACAATTGAAGAGCAATGGTAATCTTGAAGATATGTTGGAGGACGGTGACAACGAGCAGACCTGCGAGAAGCGTTGGAGTGACAATGGGGAAGGGAGTGGGTGGTGGAGGATTTGTTTCATTCACCAACAACTCAGGTTGAACTGATGTAGAAGAGGATTCTGCTACCGACAGAGGGAGAACGGGATGATTTTGAATGTTCATAAGAGTGTAAATCACCGAAAGGAAAAATATGTTAATAAAAGATAACATCATGACTGATGAAGATGGTTTTAGATTTGATGTCATAAATACGATTTCCTTTTTGAGCAAATGGATAACCAACAAAAATACCAAGTCATGAGCGGGGCTGCAAACTTTTGGTTAATATTGTTTGTATTATGGAGCATAACATAGCAACCGAAAACGTGGAAATTTTGTAAAAGAGGCTTATTACCAGGAAGAATTTGTTGAGGTGATTTTCCAGATAAAATAGGAGTAGGAATTTTGTTGATAAGATAGGTAGCACTCAAAATACACTCGCCCTAAGAATTGAAGAGATGAGCTTGAAAATGCAATGCTCGAGCAACCTCAAGGAGATGATGGTGTTGGCATTCAGCTACACCATTTTGTTGGGGAGTACCAACACATGTTGATGAACAATACCTTTTGTAGAAAAGAAAATCTGCAACTCCTTGTCAAAAAATTCTTTGCCATTATTAGTTCGAATTTGCTTTATTTGATGATTAAATTGGGTCTGAACCATGGCAAAAAAACATTTTTAAATAAGATTGAGTTTCAGATTTGAGATGCATTAAGTAAACCAAGATACATCGAGTGAAATCATCAACAACAGTCAAAAAATAATGTTCACCTGATAAAGAAGCAGTTTTATATCCTCCCACATATCACAATGAATCAATTCAAATGGTGTTGCGGTAGAAATGGAACTAGATGGAAATAGAAGACGAGATTTTTTTGCCAATGGAAAAACATAACAATCACAACTATTAAGTCGAGAAATAAAAAGAAAGGACTTAGACAAAACATGCAGCCGGTAAGATGACGGATGACCAAGGCGCCAGTACCAAGGGTCGAAACCATGTGGTTGAGCAGACACAGGCCTGAGATGACTGAAAAGGTAGAGACCACCACTCTCTTTACCTACTCCAATCGTCCTCTTTGTTGACAAGTCCTGAAAAACACATAAATCAGGGTAAAAATAACAGAACAATTGAGTGACCTAGTAACTTGGCTTACTGAATTAAATTGTACTTGAATGATGGAATTCAAAGAACATCATCTAGATGCATGCGAGAGGAAATAGAGGTGGTACCAATGTAAGAAATGGGAACTGAAGTACCATTAGGTAGCTGAACTGGTGGGAGATGTGATCCAGAAAATGTGTGGGATAAATGAGAAGGTGAAGAAGAAATGTGATTTGTTTATCCCGTGTCAATAATTCCATGAATTTGGAGAATTAAAAACAGAGGGACAACAAATACTATTTCCTGCTAGATTAGACGTTGGCTGTGGACTACCTACAGTAAGGATAAAAGGTGTTGGTATTTATCTTGAGTAATAGTTAACATCCTAGATGAGGATTCGGCAACAACATTGGCAGCCTGCTGAAATTGCCACGGTATTGATTCACTGGCAGCAACATTGCTAGGTTTCTTTTGGAGGATAACCATGTAACTTATAACATTTTTCAATGGTATGACCATTCTTCCCACAATGAGTGCATTTGGGACGACCTTTATATTGTCAACGTGAATCTGAAAGAAAAAAAAAATGATCATTGGATAACAGCTTATTGGGGTTAGAACACCTGATGCTTCTGCACTAGCAATAGGTGTAACATGTTGTTCACACTGCGTTTCTTCTTGTAATGGAAGAGAATGTCTTTCCAATGGATGGCAAGGGATTCGTTAGTAGAATCTGACTGCGAATAGTAGCATATGGGTCATTAAGGCCCATTAAAAACTGCATTACATGTTCTTGCTGTTGAAAATCATAGATGGCCTTTAGTACCCCACAAGAGCATGTTGGTAGGGATGTACAGGATGACAATTCATTTCAAAAACCCTCCAACTTGGTGAAGTAAATAGAAATATACATATTCTCCTGTTGATGAATTTGAAATATTCTTGAGGCATTTTGTTGAGAAAAGACGATCACAAAGATCCTTCCAAGCTTCATGGCTGTCTCCAGATAAATGACACTTGTAGCAAGACTTAAAGTAATGGAATTAAGTATCCATGATAGAACCATATGATTGCATCTTTCCCACTGTGGAAAAGGAGAAGTAGAAGGTTCTGGTTGTGGCAGAGCCATTGACAAATTTAAGTTTGTTTTTGGCACCAAGAGCCATTGTCATAGCTCGAGACCAGGTGCTGTAATTGTCACCTGGGAGTGGTTGAGAGACTAAAGTCTTCCCAGGATTGTCTGAATGATGAAGTGTTGTCAGATCCACTTGGATCAGACTGAAATATATTTCCAGCTCTAGCCATGTGAAGAAATCAACTGATGGAGAAGATAATCAACAATCTATTTCATGTTGTCGGATGCCATGTCACAAAAAGATTGGCTTTGAGAAAATTTTATGTATGTTGATTTACAGTGAGTCAAATATATAGATTTGCAGAGATCTGATCCCTCATGTACAGAGATTGATTAGCTATAATTAAGAAACAAATAAAGAAATAACAACTTTACAAGATTTGAATTTTGAATTTTGGAGCTTGATTTAGTGAATCACTCCCAATAGTCCCTCTGTTAGTACATATTAGTATTCTATATCATCATGTTTCAAGTTCATAATTGCTTTTGTTTTGAATGATACTCTATTTACTAGTACTTAATTCTTTATGTTTTTTTGTGTACATATTCATTGGATAATTGTAAAAAATGTGTTCTTAAAACCTGATTGCTCATCAAAGTGGAAAAGGCACCGAATCAGTGGTTGAATGTTTTGACCAGTGGGACGGCCATTTGAACCGTGATGGTGCAAATATCTTTTTAAATGAAGAGTTAATGGGGGGATGGAGAAAAAAAATAAGTACAAAATTATTATGACTTCTTGCCACAAATCCAATACATAAAACTAAAGAATTTGTTATATTCTTTACACATGTTCTATTGTAGATGTATATACTCAGTTGATTCTTCTCGTGACCGGTCCCTAGAAAACCGGAACGGCTCCTGGGTAATATTCACGTACCAAATGAATCAAATTTCTGGTCTGCTCTGGTTTCAAAACAATGTACAAAAGTGGTGGTTAGTTAATATGCTTTTTAAAGTGGTTGTTAGGGAATATGCTTTTTCAACGGAGCTTCTACCTTTTGAAGCATATTTACGTGTCATAATACAATTTCTGCTTCAATGTTGATCTGTCAAACATGCTGACAAGAATAATCTGATCTTTTGAGGCACACTTTGTTTACACCAACCTAACATTTCTTCTTGTCCTCTTAGTAGTTCTCACGTTAACTGAACTCTTACTCTCCACTTGGCCTGGTTCATTTTTATATAAATCTTATACTAAAATTCTCTTGTTTTCCCTTTTCTAGGTAGTCTTGGATTCAGATGCTGAACTGTTTGACGGCTTCAATAGAATTGATCCCACTGCAGAATATTTCAGCTCTGTAAGAAAATTCACTTAGGACCCATCTGTAGACCTAGATTTCTTCTGAAGTTTTTTTAACTACAGGGTCTTAAATTCCACTGTGATTCTTATGCAGGAAGGTTGGTATGATGATCGGCCACGCTCCATCCTGGTTTATGCACCTTGTAGAACGGCAGTCATCTATGCACCTGTGGAGAATTGAATCGAACGAAGCCAATAGGTTGCCCTATATGTAAAATAAGTTTTACCCCCGTCTGTTGCACTTCAATGGGATTGAAGAATATGATATACTAATTGAGGTAGCAAGGGTTCCCTGGTTTATAGATTTCTATTGCTGGTTGGCAGTTTCCGCATCATCCACATAATCAAAAGAAAATTTGAATTGGAAGAGAAGCGGGCACGAGTTTCCGTTGACATGATGCTGGGCACAGAAATACCAAGGTATCTGTAAGCCTACTCTAGGGGATTCTTTCACCTGCCATTTTTGTAAATCTTTCCTGTTTATTCTTGTGCCAAATAAAATATAGCCTTCATGGTGGATAGCACCAAGAAGTCCGTCATGTACGGCATGGACCGGGTTCTAAGATCATTTAAATAAAATTAATTCATTTAGGATTGAATCCTTAATGTTTTCTGTTGCATCTCCGGGGATCAGATCTGGTTTCCTTGACCAGATTAGTCATTATACGAAGTTAAATGATCGATAATTATATGAAAGATCAATAGTTCATATTTTGGGTGGGGTGTTCAAACTGAAATATCAAATTTGAGGATCACACCTAGAAGATTTTAACCCGATCACATGATTCTAACAACCTAATTTTTGTTGGATTCTTTTGTTTCAAGACCAAAAAATACAAGGAATTTTTTAAGGGTGTGTTTGTCATTGCTTCTTTGGGCCTTAGAAGCCATTCTTGAGCCCAAAAGCACTACAAATAAATAAATAAGCGGTTGGTAAACTCAAGTGAAAAGCGATTCGAGAAGAATTGCTTTATCCAAATATTGATTTTTTTGAAGCTATTATTTGTTTCTAAAATTATGTTTGCGGGAATCAGTTTGAAGCTTTAATGAAATATATCGTATGGTCTTGTATGTCCCTTTAAAACTTTTAAAATACCTATTTTGCCCATGTTATATTCACGAATGAAATATATCTTATGGTCTTATATACCCCTTTAAAACTTTTAAAATACTTATTTTACCCATGTTATTTTCATCCTACAAAATATAGATTTCTTACTCCATACAAGCTTTCTCACAAATATAACTTGAAGCACTTTTTCAATAGGTGTTTAATAAACATCTTTTGTTCCTCTGAAACAGTTCTTATGAAGCGTTTCAGAAGAATCAATTTTAAAGGAATCACTTCTCCTACCAAGAAGCAACGCCAAATATGCCCTAAATAATAATAGCTCAATTTGTTAGAATGATTACAATCATGGGTGATCGTTTGTCTAATGTATCTCCTATAAGCAGAAATTTTCCGCTTGAGATTCGTTTTTATTGGGGTATCCTCCCTTGTTTTTCCCTTGTTTTTCAAGGTTGCTTTACAACACCGATATTGGACACTGAAAGTATATTTATGTGTCAGTAATGTGCGATAGGTAGGAAGGTTGGTGGTAAGATGGTAGTCGAAGTAGCCCCCAGTGAACGGTTTGTGTGCGCAGCAGCTGTGCTATAGGTATGGGTTTACTGCCCATGCATCAGCATTAAAGAACACATCGCTATCTAAGTCGCCATAACGCCCAGCGGGTGCGAGAGTAAAAGCGGGAGCGGAGAACACAGGAGCATCAAACGTAAAAATAACTTATTGTCCAGAGCACCTACAAATCGTCTGTATATATGCATACAAACTAAATGTATAAAAATATTTTTATTTTTATTTTTATGCCCAACCACATATAAGAGAAACGACATAATCCATAAAATTTCTCAATGTAACCTTCTATCAATCTAATTTTATCTGTTTTTAGAATAAAATTCATATATTTTTATAATTTTATTAAAACCCTCAAAAATTTACATGAAAACTCATGCTTTTTAATATTTTTTTCAGAATAAAATTCATATTTTTATGAATCCCTCAAAATTGTACAAATAAACCCACGTTTTTTATGTTTTTATGCTAATCCACAGATTGAAATATCACTCACTTTTTTTATGTTTTTACACTAATCCGCAGATTTGAATATCAAGTCCATGGATTAGGGGCGTTCAAGCGCTCAAAACGCGGATTCGTGTTCTGAGTGCCAGAACGCCTCCCTCATTCACACAGATTGTGTGACTTATATTGCTATCTCAACTCTTCATCTTCAAGCACTTTTTGGCCAGCTAAGACTGCAGTCGGCCTGGCTTGTGCTTTTGGATAAGCACTCATTGGATAAGTGTCTCAATGAGAGCACTTGTGCACAACAACTAGAAGAAAATACGGTTTGATTACATTTATTTAAGTGCTTATAAAAGTTTAGGGTAAAATAGATACTATAAAAATATTATTAAAGTTTAGAAATAACATTTATTTAAGTGCTTATGAAAGTTTAGGGTTAAAATAGGTATTAAAAAAATATTCCCAAAATTTAAAAATAACTTCTCGCATAAGTGATAAGAAAAGTTCTCAACAGCTTCTCCTTATGGGTCGCCTTCCTCTACTGCTCATTGGTAAGTACTTAACACACTTTTAATTTTAAAAAGTGTTTAATAAGTTATAAGCCGAAATAAACACTTATGTATGGGCCAAAGGCAGCCCAAGACATAGCGGCGGGCTTCTACAAGTCCTGAAAGTGCAAAGAACCCTTGAATAGCTTCTATTATATCTTTTCTTTATTATTATTATTCTAAAATTAAATATCAATTTAAATTCTGGTATCAGTATATCGAATAAGATGGGCTCCTAAAAAAGAGATGGTCTATATAGATTAAGATTGCGTTTGGTCCGGCTTGTGCTTGTGGATAAGTTGCTCAATGGAAGCACTTATCTACAGCAACAATAAACAATTTATTTGAAGAAAATAGGGTTTGTTAAATACATTTATTTAGGGATAAAATAAGTCTTTAAAAAGTATACCCTTATGGTAGCCTTCCTCTAGCGCTTATGGGTAAGCACATATAAGCTATAAGCCGCAATACTTATATAAGCTGAAGCAGACGCAGCTTAAAAATGTTTCCGTACAGAAAATCCAGGATCCAGAAATGCTTCCACTTGATTAGTTTGAAAGGTCCAGCTCACTGATCCAGTATATATATATATATATATATATATATATATATATATATAATTTGAAGCTACACTACTCGAGTAAATAATATGCTGCTGTATGCCTTGAAAATTGAAATTACCAAAAACAGAATAGTCTTCTCTTTCAGGTTTTATCCCAAACGCATAGCTTTTGCTTCATGTAACACACTTAACTGAAAGGCCAAAGCAAGAAACCAAGCAAAGAACAATTATCACTAATGACTAGTAAATCAACCACAACCAAAAAAAATCGAAGAGAGCAAGAGATGGAACACATGATTATCAACTAGCTCTTAATAACACCACAAAATCAACCAAATTATATAAAAGATAAATAAAAATGTTGGGGTTAAACTGAGGTACTAATGCTACTGGTCTCAGAAGTAGACACAAGCCGCATCTCATGCAAGACACTCGTCGGCGATGAATTGGAGGTTGATGATCTTAGTACCTCAGCGAGTGGGCCACCCATTGAAGATACTTGATGGGAGCTCCATCCTGCTGCCCAATTCAGCTGCAGCCGCTCCCCTTCGATGGTCCCTTGTCGATGATGATGGTCTGGTTCATCTCCATTGCCTGTTGACAGCTTCAAGGAGAAGTCTGATGATGTGTTCTCTGGTATTGAGATGGAGAGGCAGGTGGTTGAAGTCGACGATGGACTGGCATTATGTCCGAGTCCGATACTGTGGGTCTCTTGCTGTGATCTGGGCCAGTCATCGAAGAAATGTCGTAGGACTCTGCCATCTGAACTGCCCTCGCCAGAGATATTCACCTTTTGGCTCTCCACAATACCTCCAATTATATTTTTACCTTCTGATGATCTGCAAGAAAGGAACCACATGCCAAGTAAAGGATCAAAATGTGTTTGGACTTTGGAAACTAGACCTGTTTACATTAAGCAAAGACACCAAAGTTGAAAACCGTAGAACAGTTTAGGCAATTTGAATGGAATGGCTAGGATGATTTCTGTAAAACAATAAAGCTCTTTCCTATATTCTTATTGGAGCATTCTATTTTTGATAGTACATAGTAAATCACCATATTCATGTGTTAAGTACATCAACCGATCCGATATGATCAAGACGAGTCATGATCCCAAACTGATCTCAAAAATTGATAAAGTTTTCGAGTCGATTTTGAACGAGTCAGATCGGACGATCCAATATATGGATCATCCGACACTACTAAAAAATTTATGATTTAAAAAAATAAAAATAAAAATTGGGACCGTGTTCCAATCAGTAGATCCCGAGTTGAATCGCTGATCCAACTTGGTATTGGACCAAGAAGATCCCTGATCTGATACCAACAACAATGTATATCAAATGGTTCAACACCAACACACACTACATCCGCATGATATCAAACAACAATGTATATCAAATGGTTCAACACCCCTGCACTTGCAGATTTCACACAGAACAACACATCCGTGGAATAACACAGGGCATCGAGGCAAACACACACCACACCCGTATCGGACAACACATCCGTGGAAGAACAAACACACAAACATACTCTTAGGATTCGACCTCCCACTATGATACCACGTTAAGAACCACTTACTCTTAACAGCTCTTAAAAGTTGTTGGAGAACGGCACAACAATATTTGTGGCTCAATACAAACAATGGTGATTTGATTTATTTAAACTTGTGGGCATCGAGGGTTTCTTTACGTTCCAAAGATCATGTTAGTAAGATTACCGCTGATTGAGATGGAGGAGATCGATTGAAGGTGAAGAGTCCGAAAGGGCAATAGGAGTCCCACTGGCAGTTGCTGTTAATGGCGAAGCAGCAATTGAAGTGGTTGTGGTTCTTAGGCCACCACCGGCTGCAACTGGTGTGGGGATTTCCACAGGCTTTCTTGAACGGTTTCGGCCTCGGTGCATGTGGCGCTCACAGTACTTCTGGCCAGCTACCACATCCCTTGAGCATCTCCATTTCTTTCCATCAGTTCTCCTGCATCTACCAGGCTCTGGGTCCATCATAGTTCTTCCCCAGTATCCTGATTGCAACACTGAGAGCACAAATTGAAATTTGAAACTCACATTCACATCAACAACAAATCAATTTAGCAACTACACCAAGTAAGAATATGAAAAAAGTTTGGAAAGATTCTAAAGAAACCCATTTCAGAAACATATCAAAAAAGTGCAATCAGAGAGAAATTGCAGGAGACAGAAAACATACGCCAGAAACAAATATTTGGTAAGAACAAATCAAGAAAAATCTGCTTTGTTAAGACTTGTGATGAAAGGGGGAGCAAGACATAAGCTAGGAAAATGAAGAAGACAAGAAACCCAGATCAGGTCATCAAAAACAAGCTCCATCTACACCTTATCTAATCAGAGTAATCTACCATAAAGAGCAAAATAGACAACAAATGAACAGATCGTTGAAGTAAAAAATAAAAAATAAATACCACAGGTAAAAAAAATAAAATAAAAAATTGTATCTTTGGATTCTTTGCTGTAATTGAAGCATTCTAATCCAACAATAGCAAAAGACAATTTCAAAGAATAAATCATAACCATTTGAATAAGAGAAGGAAAGAAACAAACCCAATGAGAAAAAAAGACTCATATCGGACAAATCCATCATACATCATGCGCATCACCAAAAAGAAAATGGGATGAAAAAGGCTAAAGAAAAACCCAAACTCACTAGCTGGCTGATAAGGATGATAATGTTGAAGAGGGTGACGAAGGTAACATGAAGGAGTGCTAAGGAGGCTTTTCTTGATGGGTTGAAGGAGCTCAGGAGGAACAGCAGCTCCAGCTAACATATGCTTAAAGATCAAACCTTGCAGTTCAAGTTCCTGCCACTGAGCCAAGCTGAAGAAACTTCCCACCCCTACAAAAAAATTGCAAAAGAAAGAAAAGCAAACTTGGAACCTTTCAATACGTGGAAATGAAACTTTCTGGCACAGAAGAAACACAGACATTAGAAAAAGGAAAGAAGTCTTACTGGGAAATCTGGTAGATGTTGTTGAATCTGGGAATGCTGACAGATTGCTGATCCTGCTGTTGGGTTCAGGCACAAACAATGGAAGTGCAGGAGGTGCAGATGGTTGTTGTTGATGGGATTCAAAGAGGAGTCTTGGTATCTTTGCAGAAGGTAGTTGCTCTGACTCATGCTGGTTTCTCCATTGCTTCAAATGGTAGTCCATGGAGAGAGAGAGACAGAGAGAGAGAGATGGGGCTGGTTGGTTTTGGTTTTGGTTTGGGTTTAATAGCCTTAGTCTGGTGGAATGAATGCGTAAAGATAAAGCCTTTTCAGAGGCTTGTGTGGACACTATATATCTTTGCAGGAGAGCTTCAGATACCAAACCCTGCTAAGTTTGTTTTTGGCCAGTGGAGGAAGCCTTGGGGCACTTGAGAAAAGACAGACTGACAAAACACTTGATAGGAAAAATAGACTCCGACAACTTAAATAACAGAAGAAAGAGAGAGAGATAGAGAGAGTTGGGCTCTCTTTCTTTTGCTTTGAAAAGAGTACTGCGACTGGCTGACTGGGGCAAGAGAGCTAAAAAGTGAGAGAAGAGCTAAAATGCCTTTGATTTGTAGCGGAAGCTTTTCTAGTTTATCATTTAATAAACCTAAAACGCAGAAGAAAAAAAAGGAGAATTGGCTTGGCTTTATCAGCTTAGCCAATGTGTTTCCTCTCTTTATTTTTTTTTTGGGTAAGATTTTCTCTCTCCTTGTGTTGCTTCTTTACAACACTTTGGGACCAAAGCAGTTTGTTTTGTAAGTACACATGCGGCAATTATTTGACTCAATTAGTGGACCACCTCTTTTCTTAGGTGGCCCCAAAAAAAGAAGAAAAAAGTGCTAAAATCTTTCCACACCTTGAAAAAGAAGGTTAACATATCTTAGTCTTGTATGATATGTATGAATTTTGCATTGTATATCTATGTCTACTGCCCAAGAAAAGATGAACACTAATATATCTTATAAGGAAAATTATACTTAGACCACCTTTGACCCTTTGATGTTTTTGACAATTGCAGTAAATTTGTCTGAAATTTTTTAAATTACAATGACACCCTTCGTCGGAAACCAGTCAACTAAAGTTACTGGGCATTAATTGATATATCCATTAGTCAAGAGATTAAGAGGTGTATTTTAGATCCAAGATTTATCTACTTTATTTAAAAGTCGTATGATTCTTTATAAGGGATATATCAATCAATGACTCAATACCATTAGTTGACTGACCCCTTGAAGTTTCCGATAAAGGGTGTTATTATAGTTTCAAAATCTCAGAAGGTATGACTGCAATTGTCAGAGTCAAAGTATAATTTTTCCAATATTTTATTAATAATAAGTTTGAGTTTATAAGAAATGTTTTTAAACTATAATATCAAACAAGGAGGTGGGAAAAAAAAAAAAAAAAAAAGAGAAGAAATATATCTACATTTATTGGATATATATTTAAGTAACAGAACTCCCCAAAAGAACTTAACTAAAACCTATCAAACATGCGGTATCATTGTCGAGATTCTTTATTTGAAATGTTTGTTTGCAACTCAATACAAAATAATTTTGATTACAAAATAATTTTGATAACGATATTTTGTACTTTTTAGTAGGGACAGATTGTTTCTTTTGAGTTTTCAAACATCAAATGTCGATATAATTATAAGCAACCGATCAGGTGCGAGTGACTTTGTAGTATGGGTGAGTGTGGGAGGCACTCTATTGGCTTACCGCACATGTGAAAAAAAACAAAAAAAAATCTAAAATTATTTTTTTTTTTGTACACAAGTTGAATGACATTGGACCAATAAGGTACCGCCCACATTCACCTGCACCACAAACCCACCTGCATCCAATCTGCACTTATATAATTGCTTCTACCACATAGGAATATCCATGGGATTTGTGTTTATAAATTTTTATTCTAACAAAATATTTTTGAATAATAAGATCAATTGGGATTTTAAAAAAAAAAATCTTGAAATTGAATCATCTCGAAAATGATCGAGAGTCGTTACAAGATAATATCTATAGCAATTCAATGTTATTTACACCCTCTTAACATCAAGGACCAAATGAAAAGAATTAGTAAAACAATTAAAAATCTAAAACAAAATAAATAGATTAAAAAAGTGCATTTATTTGTATTCAATTATAATCATCATACTTTAAACAAATATAATTAACAGGTTTTTAGTAGAAAATCATTTATGACACAAAAAGATGTATCTGGTGGAGAATTCTACTATATATGTGATATCCCTAAAAGGAAAAAAAAACGAATATTCTTATTGATCTGGCTCCAAACTGGCTCCAAGCTGGTATTCCATATTAGCCGAGTTGAGAGCCAATTCCTAACTAGCTAAGCCGAACCCGTCAGAGATAACGGCAAAGCGTCAGATCTCGGAAACGTGGACTCCACGTAGCTCCTTTCTCTCTCTCTCTCTCTCTGTATTCATTTATAGGAAAGTTCTACTGACAGAGATGCCCTTTCGTTGCTAATTTATTTACATAGAGAACCTTTGCCTTTTCCCTGTACTTTATCTGTCACTACACAGTAATATTTTATGCCAATCGAAATATTCGAAACCTGTTCTGCTCAATTTTAATAATAGTTTTCAGTTATAAAAGTTCAAGCAAGCATGGACATGCAAATCTCGGTAAATTACAAGACTGCCATTAACAACAAAAGATCATCTTTCTATGCTATTTTTTCGTAACAATCGTAATATTTTCATCAAATTACAAAATACCGATCCCTCTGTTACTTAGATCACAAAAATATAAGACCGATTGACCTAATGAGTGTTTCAAAACTCACAAGTGACTCGGAAAATTCGGCCGAGTTATTCGAATAGGTAGTTAATCAATTGATCAACAAAAAACTTGATCAAGTAACTCATAAAATTCGTTTGATTTTTCTATTGACTCGATTGATTAACTAGGTTATAGACTAAATTGTTCTTTCAAATAATCTCTAATTCTACACTTTAATTTTCATTTATAAAGCAGAATTTCTTTAAAAAAATAAATCATTGTGAGAATCTAACACGTTTACAATCTTAAGACTTAAACGACCTTCAACAGATTTGAATGAATCTCAAAATTTAATCAAAAAAGAAGCTAAACAAGGTAAATTTTGGCAAGCTTGTCTACAATATGCTCACAGAGAAACCAATAAAACTGATGATCAACTTGCAAATTTAGCTATTGATGAAGAGTGTTATTTTTTAGGAACAAGATCCCGCCACAACTACAACAAACTCTATTTGATAATGCGATGGGAAAGCACACTACTCACTCCTTCCCTTCATAATTATTCTCCTCTCAAATTTTTTATTTTTATTATCAAAAATAAAATGAAAACTAAAATAAAAAATAGTAAATAATAATTATTTTTGTTTTTATGGTAACATAATAATATATAAAATAGAAGAAGATAGAAAGGCTAAAAATGTAAAAGTGAGAGGAGAAGCAATCAACGAACTTTATGAAAACAGAGAAAGAGACAAAACATCTGAGAAGTGTCAGAATTCCAGTTGGTGGGAGTTAGTGGGGTTTGAGCCGAGCTTAACGCTTTTTATCTCTTTCTTTCTTCGGATGCGTCCTTCCCAAACTTATGATGTGACCAACTACCATTTGTTATGATGTGACCACTCGCTGCACCCCCGCCACCCCACTATTTACTGCTTTGTCTACCGGTAACTCTTTAAGCTTTTTTTATATAAAAAGAAACTCTTTAAGCTTTTTTTTGCTTTCTCTCTCCACTTTCTTTCTCTCCTTCTTTATCTCCTCTCCCACGATATTTTCAGCTTGTCTTCTCTTTACAGAACGAATCGTGACTCAGATTATTTGAAACCGGTGGTGATAATACGGTGCAATTTTTAGCCGGTTCAACTTATAAACCGATCGATTTAAATCGACTTTGGTTTGTTTTGGATCGGGTTTTTAGATATTTGATTTGATTTTGATTATAAATTTATAAAATCAAATTATTATTGTCTTAATTTTGGATTGGTCTGAATTAAATCAAATCCCAATTGTTAATGTATATACTTCTAAATTTGAACCAAACCAAACTGATTTAAACTGGACTATAGTTTATATATGATATAATTTGTTATTTCAACTCAATTTGGTTTCAGTTCAGGAGAGGTTGGTTACCAGTTCAATTTTGAGTTAACTTTTACTAAGTTCGATTTGATTTGAGGGTTAATGACTTGATGTTGGTGATGCAGGTTTTGTAATGGACAATATTTAAAACATTTTTGACAGATAATATAAAATACACCAATAGAATTGTCCTGCCTGAAATAAAGTTCAGAGAGCCTGTCTCAAGATAGCCTAAACTGTCGCGCAGTCATTCTATTTAGAGCTTTCCTTCTCAAACGTGATATGTGAATAAAACAAAGGAAAGATAATGACAATCAGATATCTCTGAGCTGCAACTGTTGTTGACAGTTGGCACGTGAAAAGCAGCGGTGTGGCAGGTAACTACTTTATTAAATGATTAAGTGTGTGCGGTTATACCCAGTAAATACATACACGCGCGTTGAAGATAACGCCACGTGTTTAGAGGGATTAATTAGACCGTCTGATCACCAATAGCCCATGGTCTCTGTTTTTCTATGCTAGAGAGGAAAGCATGAGATCGTACCATGAGAATGACGGCGTTAAAGACGCGTCACCCGAGGTGGTGTGCTTTAAACGTGGGCTATCATGCATTGCAGGTGCATTTCATATGTGATGATTGTCTCTTGGGATAACGTGAACCGCCAAAAGAGCTTTTTGAATTTCTGAGGAGAGATTGTCATTTTTATAAATAAGAGCTTCTCACGCCCCAAAACCTGTGACACGTATCCCTATGCGAATGACACGGATCTCAAGGTGAGACCTTTGGGTTGCACACATGGAATGCAGATCGCTATCAAACCACATGCATAAAAGTAACTGTTTACCTTTATGGAAAATTTGAGTGCAGAAGTCTATAATAAAATTCAATCAAAATTCATCCAAGTTACATCAAAGATCCATGGCTTCAGGTGAGCCATGATCTACATAAATTTCAAATGATATATTTAAACAACTAATCCAAATGCTACAACATAAGTTTATTACACAAACTTCACATAGGAGCACTAAAATCCAAAAGAAGCAGTAAAATGATATCAAGGGACAACAAATCAGCACAACAACTCAGGACCCTCTATCATTCTTCCCATCCTGCAACATGAGTGGTTGCATAAGCTAGAAGTTTCAATAAGCAAATCAACAGTTACCATCCTCATATGGAAATCAATCATCAACAAGGATTAGTATCATGAATAAGAGAGAATATGAGTATTTTAACATGAATGTAATGATGTGACATGAGACAAACAGATGTCCTATAATGAAATGCATCAATGACAATAATACAATTATGATGAGGTGCAATGTAGGAATACTATGCAAATATATCTTGTTAAGTGTACCTCACATGAAGCTTCCCAATTAATACAAATTTAGGATCTAGGTCCTAGGAACTGCCGGAAGCCCCCTCTTCGCTCCGAGCGCTAACCCATTGTACGAAGGCCACCATATACTAATTTATGAGTGTACAATACTCAAGGGATAGCGAACTTGTATAGGAGCTAACAAGCCTCCTACCCTAGTCTAAGTAGTCCCTTTCACCCCACAGATATATAGTCAACCTCATCTGGAGACCCCGCAAGATTAGTTCATAGATTTCCACCTCCTGGTTCACCTAACATTCAATATCAGCCTAGCATGTATGCATATTAACTAGGGCTACAAATGAGGATCTCCAACAGAAACTCCACGTGCCCATACATGTGGATAATCCGATTGTGAACCCTCATAAGTTTCCTATCATGTTCTTACACACAATACATAATCAAATTTACATAATAGTCGATGGATCACAATCCAAAATTTAATTCCAAGATTGGTTGATGGTCACAACGAATCATAGAGCACCGAGTTGACTCCCCGCAGGTAAGCTAGATGCCTTCAGGTAAAACTTGTCTCCGAACACTAATTTGCAATCCATGGCATAATTCTCACATCATCCACTAAAGAAATCGAATCAAGATCCGAAACCTATACCCTTGGACAAGCCTCACCGGCAGGGTCATCGGTGGACTGTCACCCGTCGGTGGGGTTTTTATAACACAAAACATGGCTTTGTCCGTAGGCTCACCAGTGGACCGGTGCTTACCGACGGGTCAAAACATTGTAACCAACAGTGCGTCGGTGGGGTCGCCAGTGGACCGGTGCCCACCGAAGGTCACATTTTGCCTGAAAAACACACTTTGTCGGTAGGCTCAGCGATGGACCGGTGCCTACAGACCACATCGCGATTTGAGGAATTTCTGGGTTCCGAAAAACTAACTTTTGATCCCCAAATCCGATCTCCTCCATTCCAAACATTTGTAATCAATCAAACTCAACATAATAGGATTCAAACACGTGGAAATACCATTTTATCAAACATCAAAACACATATTATAGATTCGGAATATCAAAACCAAGGAACATTAAACAACAACGGAAATTGGAAATCCATAAGAGGATCATACTGAAGAATCACTTACCTGAGATCTTCTAATTATACGAGTTCTCTTCTCTTGGCTTCCTCTTCTTCTTCTTCTCTTTCCCACAGCAGCAATAAGGCACCAAATATCTCAGATCTGAACCTCACTTTTGATCTTTCTCCCTCTCTCTCTCTCTCTTGCACTTCTCCCCAACCTTCCTCTTCCAATCCAAACAAAAAGGAAAAGGGGAGTGGTGGTGGTTACGGAAGCTTTCCTTCCATCTGCCCCACTTCCTTCTCTCCCACCCTTCCACGTACACATTCCTTACCCTAATTTAATTTGTTACGCACCCAGCCCCCAAAAATCACATAATTACTTCTTTCCCTAATTGTGTTACGATAATTTCCATGTTGGCCTATAGTCCTAGTCACTTGACCCATATTTATTATTAAATTCAGAAATTACCCCATAGGAATTAAACTTATTAGGTTCGGGTCTTTACAGAACTCCTTTGAAGAAGAAAACTTCCTGTAACTTCTAAGTTTTGAGTTTTCTTTGAGTTTGATGAGTTCCTACTTTCCCTCTTTCTTTTTTCTTTGAGAAATCACTGCAATGGCTTCAAAGAAGGCTTCTACTTCAAGCAAGAAGGTAGACACAAAGCTAGTGATGTCTACTGAGCCTTTTTGGGAGGGGGTTAAGCATCGCTCGTCATCTGATGTTGTTCCGAGCAGAGAGGCTCTGCCCAACCCTTATGAGGAGAGCACTTGGATGGAGGTGGGATTTCCTCGTCTGAGCGCAACGCCGGTGTTTCGCTGTGAAAGGGGGGACTACCCACTGTCTGAGATCGCGTTCCGGTCTCATTTCAATCTTCCCACTGGCTAGTCGGAGTGGGTTGCTCTCATATTGGAGAATGATGAGCACCGGAGACATTTGGATGTTGCTGGAGTGCTAGAGGTGATCCGCATATCTGTGGTAGATTTCCATAAAGACTATGAAGGCCTGAAGCAGTTTGTCCTCCGATGGGATCCGGAGGACCATGGCTTTGTGACTGCCTTCCGGGAGATCACTCTGACCTTAGAGGATGCTTCTATCCTCTGATACCTCCCAATAATGGGAGAGGATAATCCAGGAGCCATAGCCTTGACCAGCGACGAGGAGGTCGTTGTGGACATGCTGAAGGCATGTATGAAGAAATCCCTCAAGAAGTCGAAGTTCAAAGGGAGAGGTGATGGCCAGAGCTTAAAGTATTCCTTTGTGGATTGGATGCCCTTTTTCTGGAATGAAGAAGAGACCCCGAAGGCAAACAACGTCTCCATCAAGAGATGCTGGAGTGAAGACTTGGACAGTGCAGTCCATCTGGACGCCTTCGTGGCCTTCTGGCTAGCGAGGTTCGTCCTCAAGGGATACCCTGCTGATAAAGTAGTTGAAAGGGTATTTCCTTTAGCCGTGAAGATAGCAAGGGGGTTCAAGTGCCTCTTGCTCCATTGTTCTTGGGATCACAGTATGAGCACCTTGATCTACTGTGTGAGGACATGGCTCGAAGTCGAGGGGAGAGGCTGGTGCAGACTTTCGTGGATGCCAACTTCTTACAGTTGTTCCTGTGGGAGAGGTACAACATGTATGGGCCTCTCAACTTCTCAATGGTTGAGAGTCAGCTCACTGTCATGGACTTGGATTTAGCCCCCCAAGCGTTGATCTGGTCTAGGATGAAGCCAAAGATCAATGTCAGGCTGGCTTCGGTGCTGGACGTGGAGGCGGAGTTCGAGTTACGTCTGTACCGTCAAGGAGGGATAAGGCTGTTGCAGCCTAACAGTGCCATGTTGGAAGGGGAGTTCCCTCGGAACACCAACAACTGGCCTGTGTTGAAGCCAAAAGACAGGGCCTTCCTGGTGACCGTGTTCCCTAGGTACCTTCTGAGTTTTGCCCGAGAGTACGGGAGCAAATACCTAGCCTACAACCCCCACCGTGTACTCTGGCAATTCGGAATGGATCAAATTGCTCCCTCTCACAACATTGTTAGAATAACAACTTCAAAACTTGCAATGGAGCGAGTGGAACATAGGTTTTCCCGGGTACAGGGAGATATCACCTAACTTGGAGGCTTGTCTCGCCCCCATAGAGAAAGATGGGAGGGTATGTGGTGAGTTGATTGTTAGAATAATGCCTTAAGGCATTTAGATGAGTTCTTTAGGGGCCAAGCCGTGAAGTCGAAGGCAGATTACGGTGGATCTCAGGAGCAAAGAGTGAGGAAGCCAGATAAAAATCACTCTTTTTCTAAGGGAGATGGTCATCCTACCCTCCACGAAACCCCTGGTCATCTCCTAATTATAGATATTTATGAGGGGAGAAAAGGAGGAAGAGAATAATATGCTAAAGCTTCTGACAAAGTCCCTATTGATCTTCCTGAAGGGCAAGAAGAAGAACTCGGAGTGCCAGAGTCCCTCCTCTTCCAAGGGCACCCTTGGCTCCGGGGACATTTATTTTTGACCAAATATTCCCGAAGGGGCCTATTCTTCCAAGGGTGGTGTCAAGCCATCCAATAGAGCAACGCACAAGGGTGAAATCCATTGTTGCCCGCACTCTGAAGGTATGTATGACCTATTTATGTGCTTTATCCTTTTGTCTTGATTTTTGCTGTTTACTTACCTGTTTCTGACTTTACTTTGTTGATTCTTTGGCAGATGTCGGCTGGAGGGAAAGGAGAAGGACTCGAAGTAAGTGATACTTTGATTAAATCTCCTCCAAGGGGGCCTGTGGGGCAGAGTTCTCAAGTACCTTCCGGTACCTCCAAGGAGAAAGCAACACTCAGAGCTCCTACCAGCAGGATTCTCCCTCCCTTGGAGAGCCATCTTCCGGTTCTCATGTTAGCAGGGTTCCTCCTCCCCTAAGAGTATCGGTCATCCGAGCCCCTATTAGCAGGAGTCCACCCTCCCTCCAGGAGGCCACTGCAGCTGGTTCCTCAAGAGTTCCTCCTCCGCTCTTTGAATTCTCTTCCTCTGGTAAGTATCTCCCTTATATAAGTTAGATGTTGAATACTTTCTCTTACTAACTTTGGTATATTTTCTTATGTAGCTACTGCAGCAACAGAGGAAGAAAGAGTTAGGGTTAGGGGACCTCAGACTACCCCTTCTACCTTGCCACAAAGGGACCTTGGCAAGGCTCCCATAGGAGGGGTACATGAGAGGGAAGCCCCTAAGGTGAGAAAGGATCCTTATGTTCCCCCAACGTTGACTTCTGGTAGTGCCATTGCGAGAAGGAAAGAGGGATGAGGGACCTCAAAGACTGCCACTGAAGAGGTCTTTGTGGTTCCTCCCTTGACCACTATCTACCCCGTCTCTGATGTAAGTATTTTCCTTCGAGTGTTGTTTACTTGTAGTATACTAGAAAAATTCTAACACTTCTGTTTTCTTACAGGATGAGGATGACGAAATAACTACCCATGTTCCTTCGAATATTAGGGAAGGAACAAGGAATGTTGGGGAAGCAGCTCCTCCTGTACAAAAAGAAGTCAAGGTTGTTTCCTTTAACAAAGAAGATAAGGTCACATCCAGACCTTCATCTGTCCCAATAGAGGCCACAATTATACAGACAGAAGTAGTTCCTCCTGCACCTTCCGCACCAGCCAATGAACCTACCATCCTTGCTAATGATCTCGTGAGGACGAGTGTTGCAGAGACATTAGAAGTCACTCCTCCGGTGGAAGCAAAACCGGAAGCGCCGTCTTCCCCTCCTCCAACTCCTACTCTAGCGCAGGCACCCTTAGAGGCCCTTGCTACCAAAGCCACTGCTCCAACTCCTGAAGTGGCATCCTCTTCTGGTGTTAAGCGGAAAAGAGGCTCCTTCGCTATACAGCCGTCCAAAAGAGGAGGGAGTTATCCCTGATCCAATAGACGATCTTGATGAAATGGAGAGAAAATATTAGATGGATCTGATCAGGGCGACTTATGGAGAGTTGCTGCCAACGAAAGCTCTACCAAGTCAAAATTTTAGGAGCTTTGCATATAGGTAGTTATGCAGACTTCTGAAGATAATGAGATGTAGCAGTCTGCACAACATCACTGCTGAAGACTTGGAGGATTGGGAGAAGACGGTGGCCTG
Source organism: Pachysandra terminalis (assembly GCA_031762675.1). Classification (NCBI taxonomy): domain Eukaryota; kingdom Viridiplantae; phylum Streptophyta; class Magnoliopsida; order Buxales; family Buxaceae; genus Pachysandra; species Pachysandra terminalis. Next base: position 16,271,098 of record JAUPMG010000001.1, read on the forward strand.
TCTAAAGGTCATGGACTTCCAAGTGGATTGGTTGGGAAAATGGCTAGAATAGTTGAGGACAAAGGTGCAGAAGTTCAGAAAAGTTAAGGAACTTGAGACTACTGTCTTGGTGGAGACAGGGGAGATGAACAAGTTGTAGGAGATTTTTGCAAAATGCAAAGCAGATGTAAAGGAACTGGAAGAAGAAGTCGCTCGTCTTGATAGACTAAGGAAAAATGCTGCTGATTTACTTGTAAAATTCCAGCATCATCAAGAAGATGTAGCTCGTGCCTCATCCAAAGAGCAAGTAAAACTTATGGAGGCACAGACTGCTCTTATAAGGGCAAGTATTCCAGTTCCAAGAGCTTCAAGATTAGGACTTCTTGAAGGGGCTTTCGAGGGCATCACCAAATCTCAACTCACTGGAGCATAGTAGTCTTATTTTCCTTACCTTTTGTATTGTACTTCTCATGTACGAAATATAATTATTTTGTAAAGACAAATTCATTCATATACTTAATAAAAGTAGTGTCTCAGCCATTTCCCATTTACAGTTTCTTCATTTGCATTTTCTTCCAAAGGTAAAATCTTTTAGTATCTTGAAGTTTGAGCAGAGGTTACTTCAAAGGGTCCTTCCCACTTAGGAGCAAATTTAGGCTTGATAGCATTACTTCGTGCATGCCATGCTGCTCGTAAGACTAATTCACCAACTTGAAAACTCTGGGGTCTGACCAATTTTTTATAGGCTTGAGTTATAATTTGGTAATAATGCAGATTACTTTTCAAAGCCTTTTGCCTTTTCTCATCCAAATTATCTAACTCTTGGGCACGTATAAGAGCAAAGTCTTTGAAATTCCAATCCACTCTGCTTGCATGTAAGATTATGGATGAGGCAACTTGTAATTCAACTGGACGAAGGGCTTCTGCACCAAATACGAGGGAGAAAGGAGTTGCATTTGTAGCCCGGGATTTGCTTACCCTGTATGCCCATAAGGTTTGAGGCAGGGATTCATTCCATTACAAAAGTTGATCATACACCATTTTCCTAATAATTTTGATCAAAGTCTTGTTGGAAGCTTCAGCTTGAGCGTTTCCTTGCGGATAGTAAGGAGTAGACTTGTTATGATGAATTCGATAAAAAGTAGTCAACTCTCTAACTGGCATGTTGAGGAAGGAGGTTCCATTATCTGTGATGATCCTTCGAGGTGTACCAAGCCGAAGGACAATATTATCCTTGATAAATTGAGCTATGGAAGCTCCATTTGCTCTTCTAAGTGGAATAGCTTCAATCCATTTGGTGAAGTATTATGTAGCCAATAAGATTCAAGAATGTCCTCTCATACTTCTAGGATTAATAGGTCCAATCAGATACAGGCCCCGAGTATGTCTGCTTCCATTGTAGGCTAGCAATATGCTTCCATTGTAGGCTAGCAATATCCCTGGTTTTGTAGCTGTTTGTGCACTTTTCTTTTTCCATGATGAGCTCCACATGTACCACTATAGACTTCTCAAAGGAAAATATGGACCTCATGAGTGCTAAGGCAACATACATTATCTGATGTATGGTTCTCTCCAATCAGTTTGTTCATGAACAGGAAATGCTTCTACAACATTAGGTGGCTCCTGACATTTAGCACAAGAGAGTTGTAGTTTGGCAGCTTCGAATGCCATTGAAGGCCAATATATACCTAACATCTGAAGTTGTCTATACAAAGTGATAGAGTCTGGAAGTCCACAAGTATCCTGGTGCATGGCCTGTAATCTCTCCATTGCTTCCTTCGGTCCAAGACATTTGAACAAGGCTCCACTGTTCCCCTTATAATAAAGAACATTACCTTGTTTGGCAAAGTTCATTAATATTTTGAGAGGGCCAATAGAAGTATGATAAGGGAGATTGTCTAAGTCATAGGCAATCTGATACCTCCAATCCATCTCTGGGATGTGCTCATCGTCTTCTTAGGGAAGCTGAGTAAAGGGAGTAGAATTTCGAATGACTTCCAAAGTGGTCGTGTCAAGTTCCATTAGAAGTATACTCCTTAAATTGGCCAAAGCATCAGCATGCTTGTTTTTTGCTTCTAATTGTATAAGTTAAAGAATGGCTTGTGAATCTCTGAAGGAGAGCTTGTATAACTGTCCCATAAGGAACTAAGTCGAGTTCCGTGACTGCGAATTCTTCATTTATTTGAGAAACAACAAGAAAGGAGTCACCAAATATCTGGATGCTTTGTATCTTCATTTGATGAGCCAATGTAAGACCAATCAACAAGGCTTCGTATTCTGCTCTGTTGTTGGT
>JAUPMG010000001.1:16273469-16290469 GCA_031762675.1 Pachysandra terminalis
TTTCTCGGGTTGGTCTAACCTCCTATGGTCAAGGTCTTATTGGTCATTGGCCTAAGTCACTTGTGAGATTAAGTCTAGTCAGTTAGGCTAATTAGGTTTCTAATCTCTCTTAGTCTGGGATCTGGGATTGGGTCGTTACACACTTCCATGCAGTGATAAAATGTGAGAGATTGATAAAGATGATCAACATCTGTAGTTAATATTATATCCGGCACATTACACGGGAATGTCTAGTTAACCTTATGTAATTACTTTTCTATAGTCTCGTTTGTGTTGTTGAATTGTGATGCATGCTTCATGTGAATTATCGCAATTACACCCTGTACACCACTACTTGAATGCTTAGTTAGCGTGCACCTTATCACATGCACAGCATTAACTCTTGACCATGGATTTGGTCTATGAGTAACACCTTGTCTCTGAGTCTACAGTCTGAGGACTCTTGAGTTATTACATAAGAGTGTTATGACCTGGAAGTCATAAAAAGTAAAGAAACTTAGGTTAGGTGGTTGCCGAGAAAAGATGTTCTGGAATTGTCACCGAATCTCAGACAAGGTCCACCGAAGAGGTCGCCAAAGGAGATCTCGGTGCACCGAATACTACGCCGAAGACCTCGCCAAACCTGTAGTTATGGACTAACTTAAATAGTTAGTTGTAGGATATATGTGTAGTATATAATTTAGTTGAACGTCATGTCTGCTCATTGTTTATTGTCTAATTGTGGTCTTTAAACTTGTGAAGTATGTTATGTAGGTACTATTCCATGATATGAGTTATTGTAGTGTAGAGTAATACTAAGTGAGTGTGTAGGAGATGCATGCATTAACTAGATCCTAATGCACCATGTACACATAATAGCATGTAATCTTGTTGTATGCCATATGCACATGCCATGTTGTTCGTATGGTTTTTACCTCTTAACTTAAATTAGTACAGTGAAATATCCGATGGTGAAAGGTTGACTTAGATTGGTCAAACATCTATAATTGTTTCCTCATGGAACCACTTCCATGCAATGATAAAATGTGAGAGATTGATAAAGATGATCAACACCTGTAGTTAATATTATATCCGGCACATTACACGAGAATGTCTAGTTAACCTTATGTAATTACTTTTCTATAGTCTCGTTTGTGTTGTTGAATTAATATGTATGCTTCATGTGAATTGTCATAATTACACCCTGTACACCACTACTTGAATGCTTAGTTAGCGTGCACCTCATCACATGCACAACATTAACTCTTGACCATGAATTTGGTCTATGAGTAACACCTTGTCCTTGAGTCTACAGTCTGAAGACTCCTGAATTATTACATGAGAGTGCTATGACCTGGAAGTCATAAAAAGTGAAGAGACTTAGGTTAGGTGGACTGGTCATCCCAATAAACCAATGATTGTGTTCTCCCATGGTGCGAGATGCATCTTAAGCTTAGATCCTAAGAGACATGAGGAAAGATGATAGGTGAGGGCACCTTACAGCAGTAAGACCCAATATCCAAATCATATGAGTGAACTCTGATCAGTGATCAGTAGTGTATGGTTCACTGAAGTGGTTCTGTGTGAGACATTGGGATTCGTCCCTATGATCAAAAATAAGGTGAGGCGATTGTGTCCTCTAAGTCGAAACCCCTAGAAACTATGTTGCGCACTTAGAATAATCTGTTATTCAGTCCATTTATTGGGGGGTGGTTTCTGTGTGAGCACCCTGGGATAGTACAATTGAGATCATATGCTGGAACCATTACTAATTGTCACTAATCAGAAAGCATATTATATTTGGGTCATGGCCTGCCCAAAGGTTGATCGGTCTACCTAAATAATCACATAGACCCATATATTTTAGAATGGTTGCATAGATCACATGTGGAGATAGATGTAAGGTAGGTGCACCGCATGCATTAATCAAATAATTGACCTCATGCATCTAATTTTGTTTGATTGTTGTATGAACTATAAGTATTGTGAATTGCATGTTGTCTAGGATGGTCTTATATATTCCTGAAGGTATCATACTTACTGGCTAGTGTAGCTCAAGCTTTATAGCAAAAATATTTCAGGTACGTTAGACGAAGATTGAGATGAAGATTGGAATGAAGATTTGATCTTGAATCTTATTTATTCAAGTAATGTAATAGCTAGTAATTGTTTTAAATCTAAAATTTCCATTGTATAATGATTAATTAGATTTCATCAAATCTTGGAATGTAATATATCTATTTTCTTGCAATTGTTCTTGTATGGATTTAAATATAAGTGTAATCTTATAAATTCTCCTTATAGAAATTTCGATACATGTACATATATATATTCTTGCGACTCTGATAATTTAATTTCTATAGATGTAATCTTCTTTAGGATTTTATTTAAGTATTTACCTAAACTAGTATTAGGAATTGATTTGAAAATACTAGACTAGTTTATAATTCCACTGCTTATATAATAAGTAATCATATTGGATATTACTTAAGAACTTTAAAATCTCATAATTTGTATCTTACTTAATATCCATTATATATTTTGCCCGACTTGGCTAGATATCGCTTGCCACTCCCGACTTTTGTTTGGGGTGAAGGTTGCGAATCCAAATTCTGAACCTCCAACGAGGATTTCCGCTTTGAGTCGTGACAGTTAATTAGTTGAATAAATTACATTTGCACTCCCGTCAAACCTTGGCCATCACAAACACTTCTCCTATACTTTGAAAGTATATTACCCAATATATATTTGGTTTATCATTGATATAGTCTTTAAATTCAAACTGCAGTGGTATTAAAAAACAAAGAGAGAGAGAGAGAGAGAGAGAGAGAGAGAGAGAGAGAGATGAAGTGACGGAAGGATTAAGAGAGAGTTACATTTAGGAAAGTGTAGCAGCATATTTAGTATTAAACCCAACAATCAAATTAAGCATTAGAATAAAGATCCCACCACCTCCAACACTACCCACTATCCTATAAGTTGATCCCATAAATCGAATCGCAATTGCCTACACACTTCTCCAACTAAACTCTAGTTTCTGTACAAACACATCCACACACACATACTACACAGATTATCTTTTGATGTACTCTACGCTATTCATTTGTCACAATTAAAAGAATAAGTGTAAATACACAAAGAGACATACTGGTCAAACTCTACTTGTTCTGCTCAGCCCAGATTCATCTGAGTATTGTGCTGTAGTTGAGTTGAGGAAAAAAAAAAGATGAGGTGGGTAAAGTTGGGTTGTTGGATTTCTGAGGAAGAAAATAGATAAAATTGCGACAAATAAACCTGAAAGTAGATATAGAACCAGTGCTTTTGTTCCCATGACTCCTATTAATTGCAAAAGCTCTCAATGGTCTATGTTTGGAATCCTCCTGTTGTAAATAAGTTAAAGAATACCAAACAAATAGAGAAAGAGAGATGAAATAAGCAAATTAAAGAAAATAGAGAGCGATTCTAAATTAAATAGGAATATCATGCTTGGCTCCCAATTCATCAATGTAGGATTTGATGTCACAAGGTGAGAATCAAGGATTAAAACTTATGCCACTTTTACTCTTAGAAAAGTGTTCTTCAACAGAACACCTACACAAACTGATAAGAGATAGAGTTAAGTTGATAGCTTTGATGCAAGCACATAATAATAAAATCCTTAAACCTACCAACCTTAATTGTTCGGTCAAATGAACACGATAGCAAAAAGTAATCCCAACAAAGAACAAACATTACTCGGGGCTGTTTTCTATCGATTGCCAATAGATTTGAAAAAATAAATCAGTAAAGATATCTAAAATAAGAGCAAGAATTTCAAGAAATCTAGATGTATCTAAAAATAAAAGCAAGAATTTCAAGAAACCTAGATGAAATTAAGCAAGGGGAAAATTTATCAGATCATGTATAATATAATGCAAGATGAAATGAAGCAAGCAAAAGGACATTTATAAACAACCTATATATTCTTCATTATATGTATACGTTACTTCCAATGTGCCGCTCTTTATTGTGTGTACATGTTACTTCCGACTTGCCGCTTTCCGTAGCAACCCACAGGCCCCACACCTACACAAACAGATGAGAAATTGAGAGCTAAGTTGATGATTTGATGCAAGCACATAATAATAAAATCTTTAAACTGACTAACCTTAATTGTTAATGAACATGATAACAAAAAGTGATCCTAGCAAAAATCCCGACATTAAAACTGAAGTGAAGCTCCAATGGGCTGCTTTCTATTGATTTTCATTAGATTTGAAAAAACAATCAGTAAAGATAACTAAAAATAAAACCCAAAATTTCAAGAAACACATGTAATTAAGCAAAAGATGAAAATAAAATCGAATCAAGAGCATCCCAAGTGCGGAAATCAATAGGAGATTACTCACATTGAAGGGGAAGGACCAAGGATTGGATTCTCTTTGAGAGATTGGAACGACAACCTTTCAAGATATTTCAGAACACAATCGTCGTGTGAGTTCCTCCAACAATCGTCGACGAACATGGTTGCTGTAAAAGCAACCGAGAAACTCAAATTGATCAAAACTAATCTCATGAACAAAACCCAGAAACAAAAAATCAAAAATTGGAAAGAAAACTACGATTTTCCTCTCTAGATTCAAGACATACCTTGGGATATTGCAACCTTTACTTGCCATCTGAGCTTCTAAAAATCTCCATTAAGCAGTAATGAATTCCCCCTGAAGTTGTAGAGCAACCCAACAAGTTCTTCTAAGAGAGAGATTATGGTTTGGAAAGTTAATCTTAAGTTTAGTTTTCAAAACCTTAAGAGAGAGATGGGGAGAGAGTTTATTTGGTTTTGGAAACTAAACTTAGAAGATAATTTCTCTTTCTAATAGAGTTTGTTTTGGTAAAGAATAAGGAAAGGTTCTAATTTGATAAAGATTAAGGAGAGACTCTATTAAGAAAGAATCTCATTACAATATAAGTTGTAAATTTAAAAATAAAAAATTTGGACTAAAATTTTGATTGGTTAAAAATATAATCTTATTTTGAAAAATCTAAAATTAGGAGAATTAAGGATTGGGGGAGGGAAGGATTGAGAGCCCTCCCCTTAAAACTCATTTTCGTTTATATTATAAAGATATATGAACCTTATGGCAGGACCCAGAGGTCCCATAAGACTCCGGCCCTCCCATAAAGTCTGTAGCAACGTGAATTCAGGTTAGTTAAAGGCATGCGACATGACAATCGATTCGTCTTGGCGTGCCCTTTGTGAAGTGCTATGACATACTCAAATTTTACAAAAAAATAAATCTGACTTTATTGTTGGTGGCACCAAAAAAATAAATAAATACTTTATTTCAAACAAAATTATATATATAATTTTGTTAAAAATAAAGTATTTATTTATTTTTTTAGTAGGGTCATTTAACAATTAAAAAGGGGCAAGAAAAATTAATTAATTAAAGGCCCTTTGCCATCGGATTTATGCGAAGGTTCATATATTGAGGCTTTACAATGTGAACAATAGAACCTTCTCGAATGATAGACTATATATCGCTCATGTGCAGAAACCCTTCCGAGGTAAATTTCACGTATTGCTTTTAGTTATCTTTCTTATATATCGCTCATGTGTGGAAACCATTGTTTTAAAACTCACAAGCAACTCAAAAAACTCAACCGAGTTACTTAGATATGTTAATATGTTGGTTAACTCGCCCTAAAAACCAAGTGCAGTTAGCCAGTTGATCACCAGAAAACTCAGCCGAGTAACTCATAAAACTTGCCCGAGTTTTCTGTTGACTCGGCTGATTAATTAGGAAACTCCGGTCAAATCAGGCACATCTTACGCCGAAACACTGAATCAGGAGGCAAAACAATAAGAGAAAAAGACCTTTGCATTTAAAGAAGAAGAAGAAGAACCATGATCTGGTTCTCTCTACATATGATCTGCGACCTTCAAGGTCTTATCAATGAACTCCTTTGCTTGTCTCCTTCGAAGCTCAACCCTAACGCTAGAACTCTTGTCCATCTTAACATAGGGTTTTTTCAATTTATGTAGAGATCTCACTTTGAATTTGATCAATTGAAGTTTTCTTCAATTTCTGTAGAGATCTCACTTTGTATTTAATCGATTAAGCCATGATTCGCCATCTACCTCTGTTCATCAAATCCCTAATTATCATATTTCTTCCTTATTTTATATTTTATATTATTTATTATATTTTTAAAATATTAATACATTTTTTAATTGACCAACTGGTAACTAGGACCGAGTTATCATGTTACTTGAATAGGTAGACTCCCGAGTTACCAACCCTATCCGAATTTTCAAATATTGGGAGAAACCCTTCCGAGATGAATTTCACGTATTGCTTTTAGAGACTTTTTTTATAAGAGAACTCCATTGACATGATAGTTCATCGACTATAAAGGGAATATAGCAATTTTAACATGTACAAGGGAGCCAATGTAGTCGAATTTGTCCGAGCAGAGATCTTGTGTTCGAGACCTTCCCGGCAATCCCAATTCCATACTTTAATTTTAAAAGTGACGAGTCTATTGATGAATTGAACATTTTGAAGTGGGAAGCTTACGACGAAAAGACACTATTTAATCCCTATGAGGGAACAGGATACATGACTTCTCTAGGGAACTTCTCTAAAAACAACCCTTTGATTGTCCTTTTGAAGATAAAGATGTAACACTAACATGACCCATGATTCGTGAGCCTTGGAGCTGAGTCTGAGCCCACACGCTTGACACCAGGCTGTTTTTATTTAGGCTAACTACTTATTACCCATATAGACACATGTCTCAACTTAAAGATCTAGACCACACCGCACCATCATCAGTACTACCTCATTAACCATAGCAGGCCAACTAATTGCGATAAGAATTCATATCTACTCCATTTATAAAGGACAGCCATTTACTTATTGATCTTACCAAAAAAATAAAAAGGCATTTACTTATCTGCACCCCTCAACCCCACATTTGAGAATCCGGCCCACCACATACAAAACTCTCTAGTCGAATCAAACCACCAACTACAGAGACTGGATCCTGGATAAACTCAGTCCTGTCCTGCCTGGAGAAGCCAGACATCATAACAAGTCTCTTCGTCTAATGTGTCACATGCAGACCTTACAAAATGAAGCTCCTAGCATTTAAGAATATCTTGGTTTGCATGATTATAGCCATCTAGCCATCCAGTTAAAAAGTACAGTACAGATAAACTGTATCGTATGAGCTTTATGCTGAGTCTGAATTGTGCACTCGTTCTACTCGAAGGGAGTCATATACAACTCAAAACCAGCATATCAATTATCAAAAGCAAATCAAATCTAACAAAAAGCTTTTCTTTCTTTGTTTTCATTTTCGTGTTCTAGGAATTAGTAGATCAAGAACAATACTAACATCACAAACACCAAAAGGAAAACATCTCAGCATCTGTTGCCATGATCCATAAAACGAAATCTGTTCATTCTATTACTAAATTATAATCGAAAATTTGATCACCACAGGGACTTTCTTCATTGATCAGCAAACGTTGATTAGCATATTAGTTTCTACACACATCCGTGAATATAAACAAGTATTTTGTTTCTAGTCCTTTTTCTTATTCTCATTCAGTTTCCAAAGGAGCATCTGCAATTGCTTCAATCTCTTTCTTACTCTTGACTAAACACCGTTTTTTTGTCTCAAAATCAAGCTTATCAAAGTCTTCTGCAATACCCATGTATCCATAAAGAATAAGCTCCACCTTGTCTGCTTGCAATTTTTTCATTTCCTCGCCACGGGCATTGTGACTACTACAGGAATTTATCTGCTCAAACTCAGCCCTCCCACGCTTGTTCTCAATATAGTAATTGTGAAGCCTTTCTGCATCTTGCAACCCAGAAAAGGTGCCCATGAACTTCACCACCATTATACTCTGATTTGCAGGCTTCCCACGGCACACTTTGGTCTTCCCCCCACCAAACCCCATACCTGCAATTTAAGGAGAAACCAACAGGAAAATGGCAAATAGAAAATAAAAAATCAAATAACAGTAGTTAGATCATATTTGGTTAGGAAAGCAAGAAATCAATTTAGCATAATACATATAAAATGGGACCTTGTCAAATGCAAGTCTTGTATTCAGCATCCATTATATGTGGAACACTTCCTCCAATCAAAAGTCATGTCAACGCCAGCTTGGACACAAACATGTCTACCTTTATTTGATTCTCATATGTGCATTAGTAGTGTACATATTATGCATTGTTACTGTATGTGACCACTATCAAAATTCTCATGCCAATCCTTACCCGTCTTTACTGTTCATTCTAAAATTCTTATTACAGGCTTCTTAGTTGCTTTGCTTATGCCAGCAACTGTTTGACAACTTATAACGTCCAAGCAAACATTTGTTTATGTTTATACGGAAGGCCACCGACTTTGATCTTTTATCACATTCACATTGTGTTGATCTATATATACATACATGGGGGTGTTTGTGTGGGTAGGTGGGTGTGTGTCTTGTTTCCTAATTTTTTGGGACTAACTGTGTCCAATATCCCATATGCGTGTCGACAATCTAGTGTCGGTGTTTACAAAATCATATTTTTTTTTGATGAATAATGAAAGATTTTATAAAAAGAAGGAGATATATAAAATACAAGGTTTCCCAAGTGGGGGAAACAAGAAAGTGTTTACAAAATCATATCTCAACATAAACAGCACAGGATAGCCCAGTGGGAGTCTTGCGCATTAAGAAGCATGAGTTCTCTAGTTCGAGTCCTCCGGGCTAACAGTATATCTGTGGCTTGAAGGTGGTTACAGGTATCCAGGGTTTTACCCAGTCATACCAAGTACGGCTATGATTCCACGTCATAAAAAAATCATATCTCAACATAAAAGCACAAAGTGCATGTCATAAGAGTTTGTGCAAATCTTAGAATGGGAACAGCAAATCATCGTTCCCTGACAAAAATCATTTATGTGATCAGCAAAATGGTGGAATCAATCATCTATTTTGAAATTACCCACCTCTGAGAATCGCTTCGAGTGCTTCAATCGTTATGACCTTCCGTCCATGTGGATCATTGTTTGCAATGGAACTATTATGGATGATGATAAGTGGAGGCCAGAGAATGAGGTCCTCTTTCAGAACCAAAGCCTCAAAATCAGGCATAACCTGCGGATGCCATGTACTTCCAGGGCTGACATCACTGTTCCATCCCATCAGAACACAAAGCGCTCTGTGAAGACCCAAATGCTGTGATCTTAACCCAACCTTCAGAGACATGTGGGCATGTGCTGCCAAGCTTCGGGTGTCTATGAATTCTTTCGAGTACTTTAATAAGCTGAAACAACATGGATACAGAAACCAGTTGCTAAGGAAGTCCAAAGATATTGGAGACCTTTATTAGTATCATATAGCATAAACTTCAAAAGCTTTGCTGCAATGTGTAAAAGAAAACAGGAACACGGAACAATTTGCTTCAAATGTCAGAAGAACACTAGTTTAGAAAATAGTCAAACTCAAGATCCTTAAGTCATATGGTGGATTTATAAATAACCTTGTTTGCTCATATAGAAATAAAATTGACCTACAATCAGAATTTACCTATTCTGCAATAGAATCAAGGAAGGTGATCACTTGATTAAAGAGGAATTCGGAAGTCAAGATTTGAAAGACTTAAGTGAAATAACGATCTAATGCAACTCAAAATCATTAATTATTGAGCATAGCATCTTACCTACCCAAGTATAAACCAGAAACAGATCACAAAAAATGGTGTATTCCTGAAGAGGAACTGCTAAAACTATCATACAGAGTAAAATGGCTTGTTCCTAAAGAGGGGGTGCTAGAACTATCAAACAGAGTGAAAGAGTGCCTCCCTGAATTCTCCACCAAGAGGAGCATGAGCTAAAAAGCCAACTCCATTACTACTTGCAGCTCGGTAGCATATATATGGAATATGGAAAATTCCATGTAAGACAAACGTGAAAGCATAATATATGGAAAATTCAATAGCCCATTCTTTCCTGATTGAAATGTTTCTGGAAGGCCTTCTTACAACCTTGTAATTACAGCACACCATTGTAATACAGCCTAACCAACTCAGTGAACTTCATAAATACTGAAGAAATGATGTTAGTGCGGCTCTGAGAGCAGAACTTCCAAAGAACGCCTTAAAACATGATGTATTACTTCTGTTCCATCATTAAAACTCAAAATACATATCATTGCTCTAACAGTCTGTTCTAATTATCTCAAGACATGCTCTATGAAATTCAAGCAATCGCATCAGAATGCAACCTCTAAAACCCCATAAAGATAACTTAGATCAGTGTTTATTCATCCAACTGACAGGTAACAGGACATTTGAAAAGAATCTCTGAATCATCCACAATCAACTCCATGATTAATATGAATAAGGATAGTACGATGAGTATAGATATGAAATCTTCAACACATTTCAATATCAACTAGTACTTACCTCATAATGTCACATTTTCCCAAAACAAGGAGGTCACTTGAATCATTGCACCATTCAACTTCCATTATTACCCTCCCATTCCATGGGAGTGACACCTCTTTATCATCAAACTCCGATATTCTCCAACACTTTAATACTTGAAATAGCAAATATGTTTGTAGAATTGTAAGCAGCTAAAACAAAATTCTCAAAGAAAACCTGAAAGACAGTATCTTTATAATAAAAAGGTCTCAATGGCTAGTCCTAGTTTCATTTTAGCAGAAAGTGTAAGACTACGTAACTTCTGAACCAAATATCGGAAGCAAGTAGGGTATACAGTTAGAAACATTCACGAATTAGAAGACAGACCTGCTACATACGCTGCAGATCAGACCAGCTTTCATTTGCTCCTTATATCTTCTTCGTTGAGCAGGGGTCTCATTCAATTGCTTAATAAACTTAAAGAATGCCTTACATACCAGCGGCTTAAACTCCTCGGAGTCCTCCGGCGGATCCGACTTCAAAGGAGCCACTAAACCTTCTGATGAGTCACCCTCAGGTATATGAATAGCACCATGATAATCATGCTGACTCCTTTTCCAAAATTTAAATGACTTTTGAAAATCATGTCTTCTGTCAAAAGGATATGGATTACGAACTTTTTGGGGAGCTGGTCTCAACCGCCTCTTTATATTTATACCACCAGGTTTAGGGAATTCAGTCAAACGCCCTTGAATACGTGGTAATCGATCATCAGATGCAGAAATCCTATGGTGGGCAGTCCCATCAAATGTTCTCCTCGCCTTCCCATAATGGGAGTCTAATCGATCATCAGATGTAGAAATCCTATGGTGGGCAGTCCCATCAAATGTTCTCCTGGCCTTCCTATAATGGGAGTAGCTAGAGCCCAATTCTTCAGGCAAAGAAAAGTTGCCCATATCTTCATCAGTCCACTCTTCATCAATGTCATTCAGACTATTGAACTCATCAGATGTCTTAAAATTAGTTGATCTAGACTTGTGCCTACTCATCTCCTCATCCACACTGTATTTCCTTTTATGTATCCTTTTGGATTGGTCATAAATGCCTAGCTCCTCAGCTGTCAACCTCTCCCGATGGTTCACATCCAGTCCATTCATCTTTGGACCATAGTTAGTCATTGGTGAACTCTTCAATCTTTCTCCATAACACCCTGGACCTGCTTCTCTTCTGAAACCATGACTTTGAGCTGCAGGCAAGATTTCATGATTTTGAGAAACTCTTTTACCAAAGTCAATATTCATACTTCTAGAACCAAAGAACTCCCCATCATGACTTGTTGCTGGTGAAGTTCTGCTCGCATTAAGGTTGTCTGATACAGGATTTTCATGTAAAGTACAGTGGTCCCATAAACTCGTACCTCTCAGATTTCTCTGGAAGTTTTCAGTTTTATCAACACTGACTACAATACGATCCATAATACTCTGCTTTGATGAATCTCTAAGAGCGTAGTCCATTTGAGTACTTGGAGGCGGCTTTCTATATAATTCATCAGACAGATATTCAGGCTTATCCCTCTCCATTCTCCCAAGTTTGGGAGGATAGATATAACCCTCACACTCAATCCTGTTGGGACTGAGCTGGCCATGCTGGTAGGATGCCATATCTTTCCATCGCAGCTCACGATCTCTTGCAGAGTCAAAATGTGGTGCTTGACTGTATTCATTATAGCCAAAAGGGGCGGTTGACTTTCCACAGCTCTTACCTACTCCATCTGAAGCCAAAGGTAGACCTTCCCTATTATAGGAACCAAGGAAGTCACCCTTTGAAATTCCCGATGACGTGCTTGCAAAAGCCTTGGACTGAGACATTGACACCATAGGATAAGAAGCATCATTTGAATAAAGTGCTCTTCCTTCCTTATATGATTCTCCCTTTGAATAAAGCGTTCTTCCTTCCTTATATGATTCTCCTGCTGAAAATTTATCTGGACGCAGGTTACTGCAATACTGACCTCTATCCTTCACAAGGCCCATATTCATATTTCTAGATGATGACAATATGTTCTCACCAATATGACCGTCTGGAGGCAATGTAAAGAATGTGCGAACTGTCCTGTCTTCTAGGGTCATGGATTTCTGAACCAACATTCCGTGCCCATCAAGGGCTGAAACCCCATTGCCCTGAAAATCCTTCTCTTTACTAATTCTAGGCAAACTTGGGCCATAACCACTAAAGGCTTTTAACTTATGGTTTACAACACCATTCAAATCCGCGTGTTCAGCAAATTGATATTTCCTCTGGAATTCCATAGACGGTGAAGTGGTGCCATTTGACTGTGACCAGTTCCGCGGTTGTCCGAATGGAGAAGAGCCAGAATAATATCGAATTCCTTCAATAGGCCTGTCTCTCCTTTCGACCGAACTGCTCCGCCAATCCTTACTCGAGATCCGTTGAGACCTCTCCGGTTCAGGAGGGCTCAAACTACGAAGAGAACGTGAAGGCCGATCATCTCGTGTGTCGCAGCGATGTGAATAAACGTCAGAACGCCATTCAGATCGGCGATCCCTTATCCTCGTCGGAGGATAGCGCGTCCTAATATCTCCAGCTCTTCGTGCTCGCATATTTCAAGCAAAAGAAAGAAACCAGTAACACAGCGATATCTTAAGATCCGAAGAAACGACCAAACAACAAAATAGCTTCCAGTATTACGTAAACTCAGATTCAAGTTTGCCAAGTAAACACAAAGAAAGAAATCATTACCCTAGACATCCAATCGAAAGCAAAGAAAATAAAACACTAACCCTAAGAGTCAAGCATTCATCGTTTCGAAAAACAAAACCTAAGAAAAGGAAGTGTAATAGGATGAAACAGCCTGTAGAAAACAGAAACCCTAACCCTAGAAACGCTTAAAAGAGAAAACTAATTTTCTGCTATCAATCTCCATGAGAATAGACGGAGAAATCTGCGAGATTTCTGACCTGTTCGGATGCAATGTGGGAAGCCATCTTCGATCTCCAACACTCACAATCGCCGCGTCGTTGGAAAGACATTTCAACTTTCTTATCAGTAATTTTTAGAAAGGTATTGATCCTGAAACTGCCATCTGAGCGTAGGGAGCTTCTTTTGTATTGAATTAGGGCATTTAGAGTTGGTTTTATATCGTGTATAACCAGCGAAAATTTGTGGAGCACGATGATTCCTTTGTTAGCGGATCGCGGGATCTCCAAGCTGCGCTTTGCTTTATCAAAGAAATTTCATTCCCTAGTTATTATTTAGGTTGCGTTGCCGCGTGCACGCGACGCTATCTTAAAGCGCGTGTGCACGTTTTTTTGCTTATAGTCGCGTACATTGAATCATTCAATAAAGTTGTAATTACAAAGCAACCGTTTCTCACGTGTCAGCTGTCAACAATTGTTGCATATTGATTAGACCGATCGGTACAAAAGTAATATTTGAAGCGACTTATAGATATTTGACCGTCCTTATCACCAAAAAAAAAAAGCTTTTGGGAGAAGTGACTTTTTTGAATTTCAGCTTGTGAGGAAAAGCCATGTGTCACAAACTTGACAAACACAAGTTAACTTCATTTTTGAAACATTCAAAAGGATAATGATTTATGTTCCTACGGTATACTGCATTTTGAACGACTGAAAGAATAAGGATTCATTTCCTTCTAAAGGACCTTATTCCTCTCGAATGACAGATATAGGGACACGCTACCCCTAATGGACTTCTCAAGCACGTGAAACTTCAAATAAATTTTCGAAATCACATCTACTCATTCTTTAAAACAGACTTCGAGTGATTTTATTGAATTACCTTTACATTTTAAAGGTATTTCACTTGAAGAAAGAGCTTCGAAGGAAAGATCTTCGAAGGAATTTTTTATGCCTTCTAACTCAAAAGTCATTCTTGGATCATATCCATAGACTTCGAATGACCACTTATTATATTTTGTCTTAAAAGAATCACAAAGCAGGTATATTTTCTCTTGCTAAAGCGAATTCGAAGGTAAACTTGAAGTCTAACCACCTCCAGATGGTGAATTCGAATGAGGTATGTTCCCTCCTGCTAAAAGTGAATTCGAATGAGGTATGTTCCCTCCTGCTAAAAGTGAATTCGAATGAGGTATATTTCTTCCTCCTAAGGCCGAATTCGAGACTAACCACCTTGAGAGGCTCAATTCGACAAAGAGCATGTCACCCTAAAAAAGGCTAAGGATTTTGTCCTCCTCGATTGACAAAGATTTGAGTTTACCCCTTGAATGCACTCTTTTATGCATCTGAATTACAAACTAGGACTCGAAGTCAATTTTATTCATTCTTATGAATTGACGTCGAGTTATACATTGGATATATTTCACTTCTAAAAGCAAATTCTCAGTGGAAAGAACTTCAGAAGTGAAATTCCCGCCTTCTTCAGAAGTATTTCTTGAAGATAGGTTTTCCATGGACTTTGATAAACATCCTCTCACTTTTCTTTGAAGGAATTCACAAGGAAACATATTTACTTTTGATTTCATTCAAATAGAAGGCACTCGAATTGGTTACTGTAGCTATGAACCTTAAAGGATTTTAAAATAAACTCTTTTTTACAGGGACCATTGATCATGAAAACGAATTCTTTGATGAGAAACTCAATTTCGAGTTCTCTATATAGATAATTAGAGAATATACTGGTCACCTTGTAAGTATACTGTTATTTTTTATTTTCTTCTAATGAAATTCGAAATATACGAATTCAGAAAGCATTTATGACATTGAAGTAACTCCTTAAAGTTTGATTGAGACGGATTTCTCAAAATTGACAACACGTGATAAAACCTCAGCTACTTATAATATCTGCAGTATGACTTATCTAAAAGGGGTTTTGTATTATTTAGAATGACGGCAAGAATGGTGATGTTGCTTTTAGATTTATATTGCATGTAATACGTGACATTCAATGTGTGTTCCTCAAGATCTAAAGCAACCTATCACATATCAAATTTCGAAGATTCGTATTGTAGACACCCCAATTTGAACTAATGTACAGTTTTTGCAGCTCCTTGAAGGCTTGGCTTGAGATAATGGTAATTCTCCAACCCTCTCTAAACCCCTTCTATCATGTGTGCAAATTCTCCTAAAAATCATCAAAATAACCTTTTTACTCCCGATTCTTTGTTTGATCAAAACTGATAATTTTTTAAGGTTAAAATAATTTTCTAACTTCAGATTCAATTTTTACATGTCACAAGCTTCAAAACGACTATAAAATCATTAAAATCCGAATTCGGAGGGTCAATGGGTGTTTTGGAAATTTTTCAAAATTATTTGCCACATGACAATTTTGGGGCATGTGGATGTGGTGAGGAATCTCACCACGTGTGCGCAAAATATCTCTAACCACCAACGAAAATAGCCTAACCGATTTGATTCTCTTTTCCAAAGAAAATCCCAATATTTCTGTTTATTTTAAAAAAAACACTTTTTAATTTTTTGTCTTATTAGTTTTCTTGTTTTTATAAAACCCTTCAATTTTCTCTTTTATTACAAGAACACCCAACCTAGAATATTCTAGATTTTCTCGAGGAATATATTTTTTTTATTTTTTCGTTTTCTTTGGCTTCCAAAAAAAAAAGGGAGAAGAGAAAACCAAAAGCCAAACAAACCCTTAATTCAGTTACGAGAAGAGAAAACCAATGGTCAAATAGGCCCTTATTTTTCTTTATAAAGAGGAGAGGAGAGGAGAGGAGAGGAGCTTTCTTCTGAGAGAGAGAGAGAGAGAGAGAGAAAGAAAAGGGAGGGAACGAACCCATTTTCTCCGATTGATTCTTCCCCGGCAGCTTCCTTCAATCCAAACAACCCAGAAAATCACCCAAACCCAGAAACCCCTGTTTTCAACCTTCAAAACAGCACCCTCTCACCTTCAAACCCAACACCCGAGCATCTAACCTCTTCTTCCTTGCTTCTTTCTCCACCGTCTGCAACTTTTGTTTTTCAGCTACCACCGTCTCTAACTCAAACCCAAATTCCGGCGAACCAAACCCGCACATCTAAACCACCTGAAACCCCACTCTGTTTCACCCATACAAACTCATTGTTGCTACTAAGAACAGCAACAACAAACATTACCACACCACCGTATTCCATCCACTTGTGACTGTGACGGCGATTCCCGGAGATCCCCTGTGACTATCAATCTGGAGTCCTCCCTTTTTATTCTGCCAGATCATCCAAGCTCAAGCTGTGAAGGGAGTAAAGCCCAGGCAGGTTTGAACTCGTCAGAATTGCTACAGGGATATAGTTTGTTATCTCTTAATCCTTCTGTATTTAGTTAAGTTGTTTTGTTATTGAGTGTTTGCTTCTTGTTTCATCTGTAATATTTTCTACAATTAGTTTGATGATACAAAAATAACATGAATCTATGAGAGAGTTTTTTCTTTCTTGCTTTTCCTGAGATAACTAGATTTTGTTCTATTTCTCTTTGTGTATGTATATATATAATGGTATTTCTACCTTCCTGGTTGGTTATCCTAGCCGGATATGTTTGTTTCTTAGAATAAGAATATTATTTCTCCACAGTTTATGACATTCTAAAAAAGGTTGAAAGAGTGTGATCAGTTTA